>JAMKCH010086570.1:0-17691 GCA_023653785.1 Ophioderma brevispina | reverse complement strand
ATAACATGCAATTTTTTGTCACAATCATTACTGTTTTGGTAGTTCCTTTTGATTTTACAAAATTAATTACGTCTATGCTTCAGTTCATTTACAGGCCTTTGCCTCAATTGATATACTTGAAAATATCTCAAATAAGTTAATCTTTGAAATGGTCGACATTCTGATTCTTGTGTGTTTTATGTTAGGATGGAGATCCCATTATAATCCCACCCCCTAAATTCAAGGGAATTTTGGGGTAAAAACAGGTGAGACTTATAATACTAGGGTCAGTACAGTAATTGTCTGAGCTGAACTGAACTTTCAAACTCATAACATTGCAGCGTCAATACATCAGACAGCTCTGCTCATACAATTCCAATTTATTTTATAGATAACATCAGCAGTCACTCCAATGATACATTTTCTATGAAGTGTATTTCTATTTTAGTCAAGAGGTAACATCACCTCCAGCTCACATGAATGATTACGTGACAAAGAATTTTGTAATATCAAGATGTCACACAAATTGCTTCTGGTTCGATGTAGATGAATTACGCTGGTAAATACTGAAAAAAAGCTCACAGCCTTTAATCCTTGTGTAATTTCAGCAAAATCAGTAGTTTGACAATAATTCAACCAAATAAATACTGCACATAAATATTAAGGCCAAGTAAAAAATATTAGTTTCTCGTCTTAACTTTTTTTTTCAGCAAGACTTCCATATGGTTATGCGCCATGAAATGGGGTGTAGGAAAAGGTGGCAGTGTTACATTTTCACAAATATTTTACATTTTTTTATGTATTATTAGAACCAAGAAAGGTAAGCTGGTTAAATTTCATTTAATATGCAATTTATTTAGCTGGAAAACAATATTTTGGAGATATCGTAATTTAAATGAGTCAGTGTCAGGGGTGGAGGTGCATATGGATGAGGTGCATACAAATGAGGTATGTGCTAAATTCTTATTCAGTGGGCATGGTTTATCATGTTAAGATATTTGATTGGTTTAGGTCAAAGCTCTGCCCATCCATTACTGGGTAATAGATGGATAGTGTGTGCAGCATTCATGCAGTGTAGTCGAATATATGACACGCGCAAACGGCACGTTTATACTGGGTCATGCATGTCGTGTTATACGCAAATGCAATTTACGCAGTGTGACGATCACCGTGCGATGACTTTGTTCCTTGGATTGAAACATTTGTTTTCAAGATGGGTGCAATTACTTAAATGAATAAAAAAGAATGATGTAAGAATATTTTGACAAATAAATTATGTCGATAAAAGCAAAAAGTTCACAGTTGTAAATAAGAATGAGAATAAAAGATGAGATTTTTTGTTTTGGCCACCTTAGAGGTGTCATAATGGATGGGCATCCAAATATTTTATTGTGGTGGATACTGGCTGCGCTGGCATCCACCACTCAAAATATTGGATGTCCATCCATTATGACACCATCTAAGATGGCCAAAACAAAACAATCTCATCTTTTATTCTCTAAGTATAGGGATTTTTGATATTCAAGGCTTTTGTATTTATTTTGTACCATATCTTTGTAACCCAGCCATGTATTAAGATAAATAACGGCTCATTTTGTTTGTTAATTCTGTGACATTTATTGTGACCCATACAGCAGCTTAAGCTATGATGAAAGTTGCAATTTTACCTGCTGTACAGTGTGTGTTATGCTCTCACAGTTCTGTGTAACATAACTTTTTAAGTAATCATCCTACCCCAGTAAAAGTATACATTTGATGAGGAAATTTGATGAGGAATACAAATATGCCACCATTTTTTCTGTATGAGTTAGTTAGTTACACCAAAGTTTTAAATCCGGTTTTGTCCCTGCTAACGGGGTGGCCGGATACACCTCACACTCAGCAATACTGCTGTGTGAGGATTTATTGGAGCAAAAGATAATTGACCAGATGCCCTTCCTGATGTCAATCCACAGTTTTTGGCGGTGGGCCTAGCCTTTGGGCAACCCATGCCCACCATGCAAGGCAGCATGTGCTGGATGGCCGCCATTACAGGGCTAGAATTTCGGCGAGAATCCGAGAATCGATTCTCGCAAAGATTCTCGTAAATTGATTTGCGGGAATCAATGTTGATTCTCGTAAACTTAAGAATTTAACACAGTAGTGAATTAGATGATTCCCGCAAAATTAATTTTGGAGAATCAAGACTGATTTCTCGCACTCTGGTATGAAATTCTACCACTGCATTAGCTCTCCAGAGCTGATGCCCTTGAAGGTAGATCTTCTTTTTCATTCTACCAGGGTAACCAGCTACCCTCCTCATCAGATCAGAAACCCAATGGGGGTGACGGTTTAGCCGCCGACAACTCGGCCCTGGGACAGCTAGTACTGGTTACCAGGATACCAGTAGCAGGCCCTCATAGGAATCCTGACCTAACTAATGAGATTGATTTAAAAAGGTTTGACTGATGTTGTCCTAAAAAAGCAAAAATTTTTGAACATATTTCATTGTTACAAGTTCCTTTTTTAAATGCTTATCATGTCCCCCACACACATCTCAAGGAGTTTTATCAATATAAGAATTGAAGGTAACAAATTAGACTGTTAAAAATATGTACTTTTTATGCCAACCAAATTTGCCAAATTTTGTGCTTCATGAAAAAGTTTGAGGAAATGCACCCCAAATCACCGAGTTGGATTGTTTTTTTTTTATCAGAAGAAAACTACTCCTAAGGGAGTGGTGATTATTTATGCCGGGGGGAATGGAGGATTTCAACTTTTTTTCGGCAAAAATTTTCGCGTTCCCCCCTCGCTTCCGTTCAAAAATTTCACACTCCCCCCTTGATCATGCTGATTTCCCCATTTAAAAGTTCATGTTCCTCTCTCTCGTTGATGAAAAATTTCACATTCCCCGCCTCAAATCCTCCATTCCCCCCTGGCGTAAATAATGACCCCTCCCTAATACAATCTTCATCTCTAGCCTGTTATTGCATCAAATTTTGAGAGTCCAAAAGGAGAGAATACTGATTTGGAAGGTAATTTGGAAGGCAAGTCTTCATCAGTCCATGACTGAGTTACGGTCACTGACCAATGGCGACGGTACTTTTCTTTATTTTCAAGTCGGATTCTCAAAGCATAATGATGATAAAAATGTATGGGTTCTTTTGCACGATACACAAAGATATTGGTCGAGCTATGAGTTTAAAAAAATATTGTGCGAGGCGTAGCAGAGCACAATATTTTTTAAAACTCATAGCTCGACCAATATCTTTGTGTATCGTGCTCAATCCATCCAATTTTATATCATTTGAATCTGTCCAGGATGCCGTAGCCATACATGAATAAACCTTGGATAGTATAGTTATAATTAAATACCGGGTACAATATTTTTTAATAAGACGGAAGAACGAAAAAGTCAACGTAAAGCGCCCAAAATGCAGAATGTATTTCTTTGTTATTTACTTTATTCCTGGATGCAATTTACCTTCAAATATGCCCAAGTGAAAACAATTGATCACCTACAACAAATATTGATTTGTGGACAATCTGAGGTCAGTTTTCAATCACCATTACAACATTTTGTTAAATATTGTTTTCCTTCTTGCCCATTGTACACAAGAAAATAAACATTTGCTGAATTTTACAAATAACAAGAAAAAATTGCAGTTCTCGGCTTTCACGCTGGCTATATTCACAGAATATAAAGCGTGAGCCACCTATGAGCAACACAGAGTCATTTGGCGAAGTGATCCCTGCAGCATAAAATTAAGTTTGAATATTCTGTAATTTGCACTAAAAATCAAAAGCTAGTTCCTGTATTTTTGTTGCAGTTAATTTTACTTGCAATTTCACAAAGGAATATGATGTCACTGCTACCATTCACTAGGGCAATGACATCGCAATACATTGATTTGAGCAAAGTGGGACCAAAGGATGAATGGAAATCACTGAACGTCAATTGCACAAAGTTATATAATCTTTATAGAGCCCAAACCCCTGTGAAAATTAGATATTCCCAACTTTTTGGAGCGAAAAAAATGAATTCCCCCCCCCCTATTCTACACTAAGGAAATTGACAGTTTTGCTGACATGCAAGCTTTATGACATCAATTACATTAAATAATTTGGCACCAAAAATGGGGTTTTAGCAAGGCGGGAAAACTGAAGGGCCTCGGTAGACAAGGGTTTTAATGTACTGCAATTGCTGTGTCTGCCACTACCAATATACCAAATTTCTTATAAAATTTGACATGCGTTCTTGTAGAAGTTCACTTTAGCAAATCAGAACAAAATGCAAATGTGGTCATTAATGTGCACATTGGTGACAATAGATTATGTGGGCAATAATTGTGTCTGCCACTACCTATAGTTTTCTGGAAATTGGGCCTAGTGTTTTGATAGAAGTTCACATTTTATCATTCGCCAAACAAATATGGTCATGTGTCATGAAGTTGCCTACTTTTGAGTTACATGCTTATTTTTGGGGTTTTTTGTGACATTTTGACTAAAATATTGCAGTATCTTGTTAACTATAACCCCTACCAAAAGAAATTTATATACTTTTTAAAGGAAAGATGTTTATTTTATGTACACTTTAAAGCCACTATCAGTGATTCACTCAAAAAAAGTCAAAATATTTAAAATTTGCAAGAATATAGCTTTAAAGTGAAGTAAAGTTTGTAGAATTCCCATAAGTTATATTTTGCAAAATAGCCTCGTCCCCAGGGACCCCAGATTTTACCGGAAGTGGTCAAAATTTTGGTACCAGAAGAAAGCTACTATTTTTCTCATTCACCCTGTGAAATCTTAGGGCTAAAGGATGTTTGGTTTGGATGTTATGAGCAAAAATATGCCACATTTTGGTCAACCAATATTAATTTTACACATTACTCTATTAGGATTACAAAATTACGTTTTTATAGCTCTCACTTCAAAACGGGTTGAAATATCGGCGCGAAACTTTACAGATGGTGTTTTGGAGTGAAGACCATCTGTCAAGATGAAAAATTTATAGGCTTAAATCGGGTCGTCGCTCTTTAATTAGTTTAATATAGTATCTCACAAAATGACACTGTTTTCTAATTTTGAAAAAAGGCATGACTAAATTGTCAGCTGAATAGCTATTTAGCGATAGAAGCAATAGAAACCTATACAATATGTCATACATGGCGATTAACGTAAAATCTTTCTTGCCCTACACATCCATACATGTACACATGCAGAAATGTGACATAGTCTTTTCCTGAACACGTTTGGGTGCAACAAAAGGCAAATACCTCAAATAAATCTGGAGTAATTCTTAATTACAGGAAGTCTGCTGTTTTAAGCTTTCTGAGGTTAGGTCTACTGAATAAAGAGACAAGCATATGGCAAAGAAATACATGAGGTCATCAACGTCATTCCTTTTAACATTTTAGCTTACCTTTGCCATGCAACTAACATAATTCAGAATCCATGACCCTACCTAAACCATCAAATGAGATCTTAGTGCTAGATTAGTCAGAATTTTAAGATCGAAGCAGATTCAGCAAGCCCCGGAAACCAAACCGCAGCAGCTTGCAGTTTTTGAGATCACTCATGCCCAAGTTCAGTGCCACATTCTTTCACCACCCTATTTATACACTCTATCCTCATTTTTCCAGGCCAGGCTAGGGACTAGGCACATGGCATGTGTAGCTGCACCTTGCCAACATTACCCTGGGTAACTCGCATGGCAAATGAACCCTCAGGAAACTGTGGTTACATGTCAGGAAGCTCCTGCAGAGTGCACCAACATTTTTTCACTAGAACTGTTTGGGTTTGGTGTGTGTCTGTCTCTTAAGTAGGGCAAACTAAAAACCACACAGAAGTCTGCTGATTAAGCTTAATATCAAATCTTCATGTAAAAATTAAAACCTTCAATGAATTCCAAACCACTTCCTTTACCCACTAGGATCTGAGACATTGCACACACAGCGATTGTCATTTTCAAATATATATTGAGACAGTCTTAGACTAGCTAGTTCCAGCACTGCAAATGCTATAAAACAAAATACCATCATCATAGGCGTACCCAAGATTTTGTCATCGGGGGGCGCCATGATCTAAGCTGCCCCCCCCCCAAAAAAATTGGTACGGGTCCGGGGGTGTTTTGTCCAATGCGTCGTTTGGGGCTTCGTTCTAGGGTTTTGAAAGCACATTTAACACGAATGTGGCGTTATTTTTTAATTTGTTTAAATATATATACTTATTTTAAATTGTAAAACAATATCAACTTTGCCAAGGCAGTTGCCCTGATGCAAAAATGTCCCTAGTATCCCTCAGGCCCTACCTGAGGGGGACCCAATGCATCCGCACTTAGAGGGGAGCCCCGACCAATCCGTGTAAAAGTGGGCGTAGATGTGGCCGTAGCGCACGAAGAGTGGAACCCTTGTGTGATTCCTTTTCCACCACATTTTTTTAATGCAAAGTTGAAAGAAATAATTTGCAATTTCAAAGTGGATTATAACACAGATAATCTGGGATAAATATATAATAAATTTAATAGGTATGGGCAACGGTCGTAAAATCAGGATCGGTGACATGGAAGAGTAAAGGGGAATTTTCCCCTGTCCTGGTCTGTGAGAGGCCTCTGGACTAGAGTACTCAAAGGCCTAAAATAGACGTTTAGAGGTCACTTTGTATGGGTAACATTGTATTTTTTCGCGCTTCGCCGCCTTCGCGGGCAATTTTCTGAAACCCGGGGTCCGTTCCAGAAACTCAATCGTAAATCTACGTACATACTATATGTCATGCCTGAGTGGACCAATTTGTCCAAAACATATTTAACTGGTATGAAAAGGTCTGTTGTGTAGGACATACGCATGAGTTATTACACGTATAGGGTTACGCACGAGTTTGGGGAACAGACTCCAGGGGCCTGAGTTTTCATTTATCCCGGAGAGCGGGCCAACTATTGACGGTGCTATGTTTTTTTCCGAATGAAAGATATGGAAGTGTTAACAAGGGTGGGTGCGGGAGGGGTTGTCCCCCTCCTGTACAAAGCTCGAAACGCTTCCTATCTCTTTCCGACACACATTTACTCATCACAGGCTGGTGGGGAAAATTAACTTGAAAATGGTTTATATAACAAAGAATATTGCTTCAAGGTATGAGCAACAGTCGTAAAATCTTAACCAATGCATAATGTTTTGTTTTAAATGAAGCATGTGTGCAAGTGTCCGTGGCGAGAGATCACATCTCAAGTTTGGAGCTGCGCACACGAAGCGTGGATCAATACATGTCAGTATTCGCTTTCCAAGACATTTCTTCTGCAAAGTTGGTAAAACAATTTTAAAACGCCAATGTGGAATATAAATGCTTAGAGGTATTACCAAGTCATGTAAAGTGCAGAATTTTTTTTAAATGTTATAATGGTAGGTGCGGGAGGGGCACCCCTCCTGCGCGAAGTGTGGAACCCTTGCCATATTCCAGACACATTTTTGTTTCACACAAAAGTTGATAGAAATGATTTGAAATTCTAATGGTTCATCATAAATAATAATAATGCAGAGGTATGGGCAGTAATTTTCTGTAAAACGTGGAAAGTGGGGGTTGTAACATCCATCAAATGTTGCTAAACGAAAGACCAAATGCGATATATAATTATCGGTATCTGTGTTTAACAAATTTGGCAAAAGCATTTCGAATCAACTTTAAAAAAATGGTGGAAACACAATATGTTACATGACAAAAGTCAGGTGTGTTTACATTTCGGAAATATAGGCCCAAAATTAAAAAGTTATACCGGAAAACAGAGGCGGAAATTTCCTTCAAAGTGCAGATGACAAGTTGCTAAGGCAAAATTTCTGAAGTGTAGGAGTTCATAGTTATCATCTTAAAGGGGGTCTATGTTTGCAAATTGAGTGAGTTTTCTAGCCTAAATGAGCTTCAGCTTTTATAGATAAATGAGATAAATAGACATTCCGTTTATTTGCACGTAGAAAATACTCACTCTGTGATTTTTAAGCAAATTTAATTTTTTATTATTATCACATATTACAAGCTTTTTTGGAATTGGAAAATAGATTGTTTATTGTAAGGTCAATAAACAAATCTATTCAAACTCATATAATATTGTGCGCGAAAGATTACTATACGTTTTTTAGTGATAACTCAAAGAACGTACATGCTTTTTATCTACTTGAGGGTGAATTAGGACAAGAGGGAAAAAAGTTTGTCTCAAAAGACATCGCGCGCATTTTGTTTAAAATTGGTCCTTTAGCGCATTATTTTTTAAGGTTTTTGCTCACTTGAAAGATACTTTTTTATTTTCAGAAAAAAAATGAAAATTCGGCCGCTTAGTGGGTCAAAAATGCAAAAAAGATTTTTTTTAAATCCCGCATGTTGCATTAACATTTTTTCTAAAAAAAGAGGCATTTGCATTTTTTCACATTTCAAACTTTTTTTTGCCTTACACGGGACATTCGTTTTGTCAAAAAGTAGAATAGAATGCCCTCCGTCGCGTGGGACTTCTGTCTATGCAAAGACACAAAATGTTCAAAGTCAGAAGAAATAGCCAATGGATCATGTGCTCTTCATCACGCTGCCTAGTTCAATAAAGACACGTTTCTGAATTTTTTTTACATGTATGCATTGAAATGATGATGCGCACTGGGATGTTTCTTCTGATTTCATTTTTTTAAATTTTTATTATTATGTGTGACACCATAGGCCCTACTAAGCCTTAACATGACCTATGACCGGTTTACGGCGCGGCATGCGACCAAATCAGCAGAGCCAGACCTTTTTTCTGGTGGAAAACGGAGGCAAAAAATAAAATGTTTTGGAGGCAAAAGTGAAATGTTTTGGGGAAAATATTAAAAATTGGGAGATTTTAAACAAATTTTGGCCCTAAATCGCTGATTCTTGCCCAAATTTTGTGATTTTTGACCCCAAATCGCTGATTTTTGGCAAAAATTCCTTCAAGATTTGCGGCCCATGCCCCCCTGGTGCCGCCACTGATCAAAATTTGCCGCAACAATCAGCTAATCACAAAAGGTATTGTAAATTCTAAATCAAAGGTCCTGTCTGAATCTGAAGTCAGGTTTACAATCACTTTGCTGCAAGTAGCGAGGAAAATTTTACCAAATTAATATAGGTTATAGAATTCCCTATGGTAAGTAAGTTTCACAATCGCATTTTTTTTCAGCAAGGGGGTTAGGGTCGCCCCTTGATCCGCCATTATGGGGTGCAACACAAAAGCTTATAAAACTAAACCTATAGCCAACATTGTTTTATGAAAGAGATGTTCAGATTGTCTCAAATCCCCGAGGTATATAATGACATTTTACACACCTTTATTTTAGAGTGGCATTAAGGTAACAAACTTAACTCGAATCGATTTTTATTTTTCCATTTTTCTTTTTTCTTTCTTATTTTTCCTGGTTCCTGATTTTTTATTCTTTACTTTTTACCTGGGGGCGCGCGCCCCCACGCGCCCCCCCGGGTACGCACTTGATCATGTCAGCTACATTTTGTTGCCATTCCTCAAGTTCTTACCAACATTCATTGCCAGGTTTAGACCAGGCCAGTATGCACTAAGCAGGGGTGCAGGGGTGCAGTCGCACCCCCCCATTCCTCAAAAGGGGCAAAAAGTCCACTTTTTGATTATTTTTTTAAAAAAAAGGTCCAAAATTTAGAGAAATATTGACAAGAAGTCCACTTTTTGGACCATTTTAGGGGGGTTCATGTTCACTTTTACCAAAAAAGGTCCACTTTTTCAAAAAAAACTACATCGGTCCTCGGACCGCTTGTGTCGCCTGCCGTCGCGTTTGTGAATGATAGGCCTCACATGACCTTTGACCTTGATATGTGACCTTTGACCTCATAAACAAATGAGGGATTGCAATGTAAACCCCATAAACCAAGCTTGGTTCCAATTGCACTTTTCAAATGAGGTCAATTTTACATTTTCAGCCTATCTTTCAACTTGACCTCACATGACCTTTGACTTTGGTATGTGATCTTTGACCTCATCAACAAATGAGGGATCCCATGTTGCACCTATGACTCAAGTTTGGTTCCAATTTACGGCAGTCCGGAAAGTGTGTAGTCTGTGTCACAGACTACGAAAGTTATTATCTAAATCGGTACTGCGCGAGAGATTAACGTTATCAGTCCATCATAGAGAATGTGTGTAAATGAAACTAAATCTCAAATATCTCCGGAAAACGGAGGGGTTCTATGGAAGTTTTGGCATCAGAGGGTCTGTTACTATGTTTTGTTTTAAATATGTATCGTAATTGGGTCTGAACCTATAGAACCTAGCGAGAAAATTGAACGTTTCTGTCAGGTACTTCGGTACTCACAGACACGGAAAAGTTAACACGCAATCTCTACGGGCGAATCCATTTTTCCCACAATGCCTTTTGGTATTATTCTAGTCTTGAGAATTTTCAAACACTGGTTTCAATTTATTTTTTCAATTTTAGAAACAGGAATTACGTACTTACCGGACCGCCGTAGTTCCAATTGAACTTCAACTTTTCAAATGAGGTTCATTTTACATTTTCAGCCTATTTTACAACTTGACCTCACATGACCTTGGTATGTGACCTTTGACCTCATCAACAAATGTGGGATGTCATGTTGCACCTGTGACCCAAATTTTGTTTAAATCCATCAAAGTATGTGGATATTACAGGCAAATGTTAACCCTTTTTCACAACAGACATCAACAGACAACAACAGACAACAGACTAGAGTGGCAAAGTGATCCCTATGTGTCTTTCTGCCTTAAGGCAGGCGACACAAAAGTCCACTTTTTGAAAATACCCCCCCCCCAATAAATCCTGAGTATGGCCCTGATTTAGACTGATCATCCACATTCAAGGAGAGTAAAATAAGAGTCCTTTACAAAATGTAGTTCTGATTTAACCTGGAAATAACTTCAAAATATATTAATAAAAGACTGGTTTAGCACCTACCAAGAACATATAAGGTTGTGTTATTTTCAAAGAAAAATGTCACCTTTTCCACGTCACACCACAAAATAAATCTTTCAGATTAAAACTGGGTGCACTGACAGAAGTAAAATTTCGTGTAATTAATGTAATAGTACATCACATGAAATGTGACTGTGAAAATGAATAAAACATTTGCTTGTAAAGTGACAAAATTTTGTGTGTTGACCTCAATCATGCTAAGGGAGGGTCATTATTTATGCCGGGGGAATGGAGAATTTGAGGGGAACCCGAAAAATTTTTGTAAGAGAGAGGGGGGAATGTGAAATTTTTCATCAATGAGAGAGAGGGGAACATGAATTTTTAAATGGGGAAATCAGCATGATCAAGGGGGGAGTGTGAAATTTTTGAACGGAAGCGAGGGGGGAACGCGAAATTTTTGCCGAAAAAAAGTTGAAATCCTCCTTCCCCCCCCCCCGGCATAAACAATGACCGCTCCCTAAGATCCAACTTGGTGGAATGACCTCTGTAAAAAATACATATAGTGTCAACCATCTATTTTCAAAAGATGCTCATTTTGGTACAGACCTCTCATATGCTCTATTTCCCAGGTGACAAATCAATAATTTTTCAACAACAACAAAAATTCTTTATTTAGCACTGGAATTGTTAAAATATTGATATTGCTATATTAATCAAAATACTAACAATCAGTTATCCCTTAAATATTTGTTTCCAAGAAAGAGACATTTTTTCTTGGATTTAATTGTAACCTGCAAAGATGTCAATTCTGAGCATTGTGCACTGTACAAAAATTATGTAAAATGGCATTCATGGGTAAAAGACAATAAAAAATAATATTGCATACTAATATATTTATTGTATAATTTTGTAATAAAATAATTTTGTAATATAATAAAATTATCCATAAGCCTGAAACATTACTGATGATAAAATGCATTTATACCCATGCCTGGAAAAAGTGGGGAATTTGGGAATGTCATTCCTGGGAAATTTTGCTATTTGGAGGGAAATTTTGACCTTAAAATAGAGAAATACATAAGAATTAAAGGGAAATTTTGAAATATTGGAGGGAAATTTTACTATCTTAGAGGGAAATTTTGATTATATTCCCAGGAAATTTTGCATTTTTTACAGCCCTGTTTATACCTGCCACTTATCTCTTTCAACTGCAAATCTATTTAGCAAGGCTGCAACAGCTTCAAAATGGATTATTTTACTAAAACAGACATTGGCAGTTTTAAGAGATAATGCTCTCCTAAAACCTCTCCATGCCAAATTAAGGAGAGTATTTAGGGTAGAAATTAAGAACATTTACCACTGCAATGTACATCAAAAATGATCTTCCAAGAGGAGTTACAAATCACTCTCCTACAATGCATTTGATCACTCTTAAGGAGAGCTGTAGCGAGAGTAATCACTCTCGCTCCCAAGATGATGTCTGTAAAAAATACAGCGTTCCCCGAATGCATGTGTCATCCTGATGGTTTCTGAATGGGGACAAAGGTCACATGAGGTCACTTTTTTTTGCCATGACCTCTGAGTCCTAGATGACCTTTGACCATTTTGACCCCCAGTTTTAAAAGCTAGTGCAACCCCTGGTCTTGAAGAGGCAACACGCAGGACACTACCCAAGGGTTCATTGCATCCAAGTGCCTGATATTTACCACAGACATTTAGGGTTAACATTTTTACCACAGATGCACACACACACAGCTAACACAGACATCACAAAAAGTGTTAGCAACAACCTCAACCAACCAAACATATTCTATCATTTCAAAAATTGCCCCAAGTCAGTCACATATGACATGTACTTTTTGAACAAGAACAGCATCAATCAATCCCATCCCTCTGCAGATCACCAAGCATTGTTGTATCACCTGGTTCAGCAATTACTGCAGAATTGATCCACCAAACATCACATAAAATCTGATGTGCAATTTGTGTATAAACAGAGAAATTTCCAGAAATTGGTAACACGATCCTGAGGATTGCATGGCTACAATTACTGACATGCTTCATCTGTGCTGCTTCCTTTTTTTGCTGGTTTGAACGTTCAAAGGTACATTTTGTGATTTTAGCACTGTCTTTTGCTGATGGTTCACTAAGTGTCCTTGAGAAAATTCCCCAAAATTTAGCTGATTTTGATCTTGTAGCTTGGCGTTTTGAGCCAATGTTTGTCAGACTGTCCCACGGGCCCATATGCTGACATTTCTGTCTTCTTATGGACATGATGGTGCAAAATACAAAATTGTAAATTTCTTACCAGCTCAAATCTGCATGCATGAATAGGTTTATTGCCATTTGGTCTAATCCTATTTGGTCTAATAGCCATTTGGTCTAACTTCAATTTGTCTAAACCCATATTGTCTAATACCAATTTGTCTAATAACCATTTAGTCTAAAATTCAATTTATCTAACAACCAGAATGTCTAATAATCATTTGGTCTAATGGCCATCTAGTCTAATGCCCATTTTGTCTACTACCATTTGGTCTAATAACCATCTCTAATATCCATTTGGTCTAATATCCATTTGATATAATATCCACATGGTCTAATGTCCACTTGGTCTAATATCTACTTGGTCTAATAATACCCATTTGGTCTAATATTCATTTGGAAGTTCAAACCAAAATAATTGATCTTAAACATTGATTTAAATATTAGACCCAATTTTTTTAGAAAAATGCTAATGCAAAATCCGCGACTATTGCACGTTTTCATTTTTTCAGCTGCTTCGCGGCCAAATTTTCATCTTTTCTGAAATTTTTTTTAAAAATTCAAGTGAGCAAAAACCTAAAAAAATATGCTAAAAGACCAATTTTAAACATAATGCACATTTCGCATTAGCATTTTTCTAAAAAAAAGTGCTTAAATGCTTTTAAGCATTAATTAAAATTACCAATTACCAAGGTCAGCATCCATTGCATTCAATGGAGCTTGACCTTGTTTTACCCCTACTTTGTTAAGCAAGCATTTAAGACACTCAAAACTAATATATTCCTTATTCCCTATCAGCTCCATCAATCATTTGCACCGTTTTTTATCATTATCATGTTTTGAGGAGTCCAAGTGTGTGAAAATATCGGATCCAAAAGATGATAATGAAAAAATTGGATATTTACGCCCAATATTAATTGGTCTTGCTATGAGTTTTAAAATATTATTGCAACTCATAGCTCGACCAATTAATTTGGGCTTAATCGATCCAATTTTATATCAAAATTGGATTAACTTTAAAATTTGACCCCTGTACAAATGAAAATGAGGCTTTTTATTGATTTGTTTCTGTTTTTAGCCTATAACTCCAAAACTTTAGATTGCATATCGTACAAACTAAACCTTTTTGGAATCCTTATGGTTAAATAACCTGGTATAGTTTTCAACATGACTGGATCAATTTAAAAATTTGACCCATGTATATTCTTTGTTTGGGCCCCCCTCCCCCCCTTAAGGCACCATTTGTGGCACTTAAGGATTAAGTGGGATTGTGGGATTGACTCAATACACCCTCTGGGGTGTGTGGTAGGGTTGAGGCTGAGTATCAGGTAGTGTCCCTTTAAAGAAAAAAATAAAATTATCACAGCAGTTCCAAAAATACTGACATCCAAACCCATAAAGCCTGAAAAACACTTGAAAATTTACAGATCTTACTGTTTCCACAGAGATGAAAAGAGCATTATACCTGAAGCGAGGCAAAAGAAACCTAGTAAAAATAGCCCTGGAAAAGAGCACAGAAGTCATTCGAGCCATAACAAATATTGACAAGCCATCCAAGATTTGATCTCTTTAAGAACTCCACACTGTAAATACCAACTATGAATATGACTAAGAAATGAATTGATCGACTTGATTTTTCAAGATGCAAACCCCGGGGCAAAATACTCCACCTTTTTTCCTGTTAACACAATCCACATACAAAATCACACAATTTGATAAATTAAAAAAATATCAACTATAACAAGTCACCTTATAAGCTTCAGTGCCTTCTTACATCCTTAAAATCCACTCGGTAGAAAACTAAAGCAGAATAATATCCTTCACTTGAGATTGCTGCCCGGTAGGAATAGGGTTACACTCAACCGTAGCATCACATACGACGCACGTCACCACCAAAAACAAAACTCACTTCAGTCATAAAAGCTTCTAGAACCACAGTGCAATTTATTCGGCTTGGAAATTGTGTTGGCTGTTAATAAGGAAATTCGGTGTTGGCTAAACTGTCAGACTCTAAGTGTAATCACAACTGAACTCTCGTTAGTACACATGCACACACTACTGTTTGTTCATAATAAATGGTTGTGTCGTGACTGAACGAGGTTTGGGCCAATTAAAAAGTTAATCTAGGCACATTAGACAAGCTATGCATGTGCATTCTTTTTTTAAAGTCTGACTCAGAGATTTTGAAATATAATTTTTGTGTAGTAATTAAAAAAATAAAGAAAGTCGCCTAACACGCTTAATTCCAAATTTAGAGAAGAATCTGATTTTCCGTTTTCACGCAGTAAACATTTATGCACAGTATAACAGTGCCATAGGATACAAAAAAAATTTGGATCCAGAATTTTATAACAAAGTTGTGATTTTCTATATGAAGGGCTTTGATTTGAGCTTAGTTATTTCACACAATGATTAGTATAATAGACAAACATTATGTAGATGCAAAAAAAAACATGTTTTGTTTGAAAATTGAGTGCACTCTCATTGGGAAATCTCTGCATCAGCCTTTAATTTTGCAACCACTTTTGGACAAATTAAATGTAGATTTGGTCTAATTTTTGCACACTATACACACATTTGGTCCCATTGGACTTGGTAGAGCAACTGACCTGGGACCATAAACAAATGACCTTACACCAAATATGGGTCTCATTTTCAGCCTGCACTGGTCCTTCAGGTATATGAGAACCCTTGTGGTATATGAGAACCCTTGTGGTATATGAGAACCCTTGTGGTATATGAGAACCCTTCTGGTATATGAGAACCCTTCTGGTATATGAGAACCCACAGAGATGGGTTACTTTGTCAATTTTTCCCTAAAGGGCATTTTGTGATCTACAGCCTCGTCCCCCAACTTGCATAAAAAAGGTTGAGATTTTTATATCATCATAACTGTTAACATTAGTAATCCACATGTGCCAACTCTTACGTGCAAATTTGGTCGTATCTGTAAGAAATTTGCAATTCCGTATTTTCTGTCCGTAGACGGACAGAAATTATAGCATAGTGGCCTATGGGACCATGGGAAACAAGCATTTCCTCATAACACAAAACCGCAAGGCTGGGATCAACTAAAAAGTTGTGAATAAGCTTTTCTCAAGGATATCTAGTGAACATGAATAAAGCAGAAGGTGCTGGAATCACAAAATGCACCTTTAAATTATTGCAAAATCATATACCAATTTCCTCTATCTGCAGACAAAATTTCCCAAATTCGCTAAAACAGTCAAAATTTGAGAACAAGTGACATATTTGTGTTGAAGTTTGCTCAAAATCTACATACATGTATGGGTCCCATTTTCTGGCAAAATTGGTACCTTGCAGGGCCGTACCCAGGATTTTTGGGGGGGTGCGGGACTCCAAAAAAAGGACCTTTTTTGGTAAAAGTGGACTTAACTTTTGGTCTTTTTTGGACTTTTTGAACATCTTACCACCAAAAAGTGGACTTTCTTGTCAAATTTCTCTAAATTTTGGACCTTTTCTTTTGGCCCTTTTCTTTTGGCCCTTTTCTTTTGGCCCTTTTCTTTTGGCCCTTTTCTTTTGTCTTGATTGAATCAGTATGCCACTGATATAGTTTTATTAAAATTGTGATTTGTCCTGTACAGTGTGTCAATTATGTCTAGCTTTCATTGACATCAGAGTAATTGAACAATGATTATATTATCCCAATTAAGAAAAATTACTTCTGTAATAGTGACACATCAGGAGAGAAATTAAATGAGTCATTCATTAGCAATATGCAATATCAATGACTTTTTCTAATATTCAGATTCCTTATTCTTCTTCACTGTTAAAGAAATACTTGTTGTACATGTATGTCATAAAAATTGGTCTTTTGCCTCTGTGCAGAATTACCAGCAATTAACACTTTCATGTCCGGTCAGGTTTCCTTTCGAGGGCCTGCTACTGGTATCTTGGTAACCAGTACTACCTGTCCCAGGGCCGAGTTGTCGGCGGCTAAACCGTCACCCCCATCGGATTTCTAAGGAAATCTGATGAGGAGGGTAGCTGGTTACCCTGGTAGAATGAAAAAGAAGATCTACCTACAAGGGTATCAGCTCTGGAGAGCTATTGGTGGCCATCTAGCACATGCTGGCCTGCATGATGGGCGTGGTTGCCCAAAGGCTAGGCCCACCGCCGAAACTGTGGATTGACGTCAGGGAGGGCATCCGGTCAATCATCTTTTGCTCCAATAAATCCTCACACAGCAGTATTGCTGAGTGTGAGGTGTATCCGGCCACCTCCGTTAGGGGGTCAAAACCAGATTCAAAACTTTAGTTTAACTAACACTGAAACACAACAGATGTTTGCGCACTATCCTAGCTATTACATCAATAATTAATAAAAAAATAATGATGCAAACTCTCCCCCCCCCCCTTTGCAGGATTGGAAAAAAACCCATCTTTTTAGTTGTTTCAAATTTGGAAAAAATAAATATACCATGTAGGCCTAAGATCCTGTAAAGAAATATAAAATACTGTAAAAAAGTAAATCCTGCAAAGACATAAAAGATCCTGTAAAGAAATGGAAGCTCCTGGAAAGAAACAGAAGCTCCTGTAAGGAA
>JAMKCH010086566.1:0-14017 GCA_023653785.1 Ophioderma brevispina | reverse complement strand
CAAGTTCATAGTTTAATCATAAGGATTCCAAAAAGGTATAGTTTGTACTATCTGCAGCCGAAAGTTTTGGAGTTATAGGCTAAAAACAGCAAAAATCAATAAAAAGGATCATTTTCAGTTGTACGGGGTCAAATTTAAAAATTACTCCGATTTGGACAAAAATGGTGCAAATTATAGGTGAAGCTCATAGGATAAAAATAAGGAATAGTTTTGAGTGTCTTACATGCTTACTTACCGAAGTAGGGGGAAACAAGGTCAAGCCCCATTGAATGCAATGGATGTTGACCTTTGGTGCCCCCTACATTGGGAACTAAGCATCTTAAAAGACAGTCAAAACTATTCCTTATTTTAATCCTAAGAGCTCCATCAATAATTGGCACCATTTTTTATCCAAATCGGATTAATTTTTAAATTTGACCCCTGTACAACTGAAAATGACCGTTTTTATTGATTTTTACTGTTTTTAGCATATAACTCCAAAACTTTTGACCGCAGATAGTACAAACTATACCTTTTTGGAATCCTTATGATTAAACTATTAACTTGGTATACTTTTCAACATGATTGGATCAATTTAAAAATTTGACCCCTGTTATTGACATTTGACTCCCGAAAAACCAATTTCCCCACCCCCTACGATAACTCTTTTTTTTTGGGTAACGTTGACACCTTTACCTACCAAAATCAGTTGAAATCAGCTTCTTTAAAAATTTTTCACAGATTTGCTAAGAATATGTTTACTTTTGAGTTACTATTAAGCTCTTCTTTGTGTAAAAAGCCTTAGCCATGGCTAATAGCCTCTTCCCCAGAACCCTGGATTTTACCGGAAGTGGTCCAAATTTAGAAACCTACTATTTTTCTTATTTAACCTTGTGAAATCTTTGGATGTTTTGGAAATTATGAGCGAAAATGTACCCCATTTTGGTCCACCAATAATATTTTTACAGAGTATTCTATGGGCTTACAAAATCACGCTTTTAGCTCACACATCAAAATGGGTTCAAATATTGGTGCAAAACTTTACAGATGGGGTTTTGTTGTGAAGATCATTCTTTCAAGATGAAAATGTTGTATACTTAAATTGGATCATTCCCCTTTAAGATGAGACACCCTGAGATTGGACTAGCTGTGTCACTTGGCTCAAAACAGCATGGTTAAAAACCAGAGGGTGTTTTGAATCAATCCCACAATGCATTGCATTGTGTCTATACTGTTCTGTACAAAACACATGTCAGTACTTAGAGATAAAGTGTTCAAGGAGTTTAAGAACCACAGAGCATTTCATGATCATGCTAAAAATTACCTAAGTACCAATGTGGGCTAAAATGAGTGTAAAGGTCAGGGTTTTTATGTGTAAAAGGAGAACCCGTACAACGAATAATATTATACAATATATTCCATAAAATAATTATTGACCACATGCAGTGTGGTTTCATCGAAAAACAAAATTATTTTCATCATAAAAATGACTTCAAACCATCTAGTCTGACCATGAGCTATTTAAAAACCGCGCTGGTGTATAACATGTTATGCGATACCACCGGCACGTTTGCGTCATACATGCCATAGGAAATACGCATTATGAAAGCGTCACATGTGAAGGTGTATGACGCTACTGGGCCGTCTATCGCAAGCCATAAAGGCCATAACGTATTGCTGCAACGCGTTGTGAGAAAGTAGCAACGCGTTGCGACATTTCGGCAACGCGTTGCAACATTTCAGCAACGCGTTGCGGTGTAGGCCAATCAGAGTCATGAATTTCTGTGACGTATTTCAAAAAATAGACCCACAGCGCGTTGCTAGCGTTGCAAACCTTCACAACGCGTTGCGAGCTTCACAACGCATTGCAAGCTTCACAACGCGTTGCGAAGGACCACAAGCCATAAGTGTCATAACGTATTGCCGCAACGCGTTGTGAGAAAGTTGCGACATTTCGGCAACGCGTTGCGGTGTCAGCCAATCAAAATCATGAATTTATGTGACGTATTTCAAAAATATAAATCGCACAACACGTTGCGACCTTCACAACGCGTTGCAAACCTTCACAATGCGTTGCGGCAATACGTTATGACCCTTATTGCCTTCACAACGCGTTGTGAAGCTTACAACGCGTTGTGAGGCTCGCAACGTGTTGTGAAGGCTTGCAACGCATTGTGAAGGCCATAAGGGTCATAACGTATTGCCACAACGCGTTGTGGATCTATTTTTTGAAATACGTCACAGAAATTCATGATTTTGATTGGCCGAGGCCGCAACGCGTTGCCGAAATGTCGCAACTCGTTGTGACTTTCTCACAACGCGTTGCGGCAATACGTTATGACCCTTATGGCTTGTGAACCTTCGCAACGCGTTGTGAAGGTCGCAACGCGTTGTGAGGCTCGCAACGCGTTGTGAAGGCTTGCAACGCGTTGTGAAGGCCATAAGGGTCATAACGCGTTGTGGATCTATTTTTTGAAATACGTCACAGAAATTCATGATTTTGATTGGCCAAGGCCTCAAAGCGTTGCCGAAATGTCGCAACGTGTTGTGACTTTCTCACAACGCGTTGCGGCAATACGTTATGACCCTTATGGCTTGTGAACCTTCCCAACGCGTTGTGAAGGTCGCAACGCGTTGTGAAGCTCGCAACGCATTGTGAAGGCTTGCAACGCGTTGTGAGTTTTCACAACGCGTTGCTAGATACTTTGCAACGCGTTGTGGGTCTAATTTTTGAAATACGTCACAGAAATTCATCATTCTAATTGGCCGACGCCGCAACGCGTTGCTACTTTCTCGCAACGCGTTGCCGAAATGTCGCAACGCGTTGCGGCAATACGTTATGGCCTTTCTGGCTTGCGATAGCCGTCCGTATCGCATAACACGTATACCTATCCCATATACACTAGCTCGAATTTCAAATAGCGCGTGGTCAGACAAAATGTTGTAATTCATTTTTGGTCCCCCGCCAACTTTAGTTGGCAAAGGGGGACTATAGAAATGCCCTGCGTCCGTGTGTGTGTGCGTATGTGTGTGTGTCCCAAGCAATATCTCTGGATCTAAGCAAGTATGGGTGTCCATCTTCGCAACATAGATGCATCTCAAGTAGGCGTTAGCTGGGATGTAAAGTGGGTCATGTGACATAGGCCAAAGGTCAAATATGGTCAAAAATAGGGTCAAATTTGGTCAAAAATAGGATATATTGTTATAAGCCTTGTAAACACGATATCTTTTGATCTAAGCCAAGTATGGGTGTCCATCTTCGCACCATAGATGTCACCCAAGTAGACGGTGGATGAATTCGGAGGTGGGTCATGTGGCATGGGTCAAAGGTCAAATATGGTCAAAAATAGGGTCAAATTTGGTCAAATTTGGTCAAAAATAGAGATATAAGCCTTGTAAACACGATATCTTTTGATCTAAGCAAGTATGGGTGCCCATCTTCGCACCATAGATGTCACCCAAGTAGACGGTGGATGAGTTCGGAGGTGGGGCATGTGACATGGGTCAAAGGTCAAATGCGGTCAAAAATGGGATTAAATTGCTATAAGCCCTGGCAATTGTGGCAGGATGATGAAACTTGGTGGGTGTGGTCAACATCCAGTGCAGAAAAATTTGAAGGTCATTTCAAGGTCATGTGGGGTCATTCAAGGTCAAATGGAATAATATTGCTATAACCCTTGTCAAATGTGGTAGGATGATGAAACTTAGTGGTTGTGGTCAACATTCCATGCCGAAAAATTTGAAGGTCATTTCAAGGTCATGCGGGGTCATTCAAGGTCAAATGGAATTAAATTGCTATAGCCCTTGTCAATTGTGGTAGGATGATGAAACTAGGTGGGTGTGGTCAACATTCAGTGCTGAAAAATTTGA
This sequence comes from Ophioderma brevispina, assembly GCA_023653785.1. Classification (NCBI taxonomy): domain Eukaryota; kingdom Metazoa; phylum Echinodermata; class Ophiuroidea; order Amphilepidida; family Ophiodermatidae; genus Ophioderma; species Ophioderma brevispina. The sequence continues at coordinate 10,168 of JAMKCH010086566.1, read as the reverse complement.
TGGTCATTTCAAGGTCATGTGGGGTCATCCAAGGTCAAATCCATACACATGGTAGTATGGTCATGAAAACTGATGGGTGTAGTACGCATTCATTGCCGAAAATTTTGAAGGTCATTTCAAGGTTGTGGGGGTATTCAAGGTCAACTAACTCAACATGTGGTAGGTCATGAAACTTTGTGGATGTGGTCAACATTTCTAAACCAAAAATTGTGAAGGTCATTTCAAGGTCAAGTAGGGTCATCTAAGGTCAAATAACTACAAATCCCTGTGATCTTAAAATTATATTTCCCTCCATTTACTATCGCGACGGGCGGGGGACCTTTGTGGTTCAAGAACCGCCTTGTTATGGTTAGTATAATTCCGTTTTTTCATGAAACCACTCGACATGTGTTCAATAATTATTTTATAGTGCATATTATACAAATTATTCTTAGTGCAGGTTCTCCTTTAAGAATAGGATTTTTGTGGGATCACATGAATTACTGAAGTGAAATTTCCCAAAACTGGTGCATTGTGGGATCCACTCAATACACCCTCTGGTTGAAACCAAACAGCCTATAAGTTAAAAGCAAGACACTTGACTGAATATGTCCAATTTGTTTTATCTTATTAGGTGCTTCCTTAGCTCAGGACAGAGGGAGATTGGAAGCCAGAATTGAAGCTTTAAATGCAGAGGTGATTTCCTTAAAGAAACAGTCAGAGAGAGACAATGATGCCTTGAAGATTAAAACCAAGATGATTGATGACCAGACAGATACCATAAGAAAACTAAAAGAGGTAGATAGTATAATGCAAGTTGTTTGTACTATATGTATATTAACAAATTTCTTAAAATATGTAGAGCTAATTGTGACCTAACATCATTAATGTGAGGCACATTGAAGAAAAGACAATCTGGAATTTTTCCATATTTCAGTGTTTTATTTGACATTACAGATCCAATAGTTAGTTAGTTAAATCAAAGTTTTACATCCAATTTTATCCCCGCTAAACGGGGGTGGCTGGATTCACCTCACGCTCAGCAATCCTGCTGTGTGAGGATTTATTGGAGCAAAAGATAATTGACCGGATGCCCTTCTTGACGCCAATCCACAGTTTTCGGCGGTATGTGTTGGATGGCCGCCATTAGCTCTCCAGAGCTAATAAGGCCCTTGAAGATAGATCTTCTTTTTCATTCTACCAGGGTAACCAGCTACCCTCCTCATCAGATTTCCTTAGAAACCTGATGGGGGTAACGGATTACAGATACAATAGTGAGCTTGACATTACAGATCCAACAGACCAGCTCTGTCTTTCTGTTCTTACCAAAATCAATGCACCCTTCCTTTTAGAAGCAATGGATTATGGAAATGTCTTTCCATCATATCAAATGCACACCATCTTTTTATTGTCATTTCATATCACGTCCACTCTGTCCGTTTCTCTTGACAGCTTAAATGACCAGATGACCACTTCACTACTCTAATTATAGGGACTGAGTTACCTAAGATGACTTTACAGTGCAGATAAAATTGGAGTGCGTCAAGAAGTGCCTTCACCTGAGGCTATAAAAAGTGAAATGTTGACATATTACTACAGGTGTTATGCAGGGGTAACCTTTGGTTTAGGGTCTGGATTGAGGCATTACTGCATTCTTTGGCTTAAGGATGGTGTCAAAGATAGTGTTTTTGTTTTTACACAAATTTCTGCACCATTTCAAACATGAACATGTGTTCTATCATTACCAACAAAGGTTATCCACTGCAGATAACCCTGTCCTGTATTTTTTGACGATTTAAAACAGCTATTTGGACTATTTTAAGTCACAAAAAGCACATGGTCTTAACATGGGAATTAAAGCACATTTCACGCTGTCAAGGCGCAGCATCGCGTCACGAGGTGAATTTTACTTCATAATGAAGCGGACGCGTACTTTAATTTACTTTTGTGCAAATACGCCTTGGAAAAAGCGCAAAATAATATTTGAAAATGTAAACAAAGTGGTAATTTAGACCTGATGAAATTTCTTTTTCTTCTGATTTCTGGAGTTAGAGGCAAAAGATTTTTTATTTGATAGTGCATACAGATGCATTTCCTTCACCTGCATTACATACTCAATTTTAAAGTTCAAAGATAAAGTTTTTTGAGAAAGAGAAGGCGTGGAATATGGTAAAAAGTCACTTTTTACTAAAACATGGATTTTCTCAATGTTCAATTTTGGCAAAATATAGCAAATTTTTCAGACAAGATAACTGAAAAATACTGATGTAAAGGGTAAGGTTTAAATTTCATACGATTGGTATATTCTAGGAACGGTTTTCTCAATTGTTCATTTTTCAATTTCTAATTAAAGATATTCTTCAATATGTACCCAAATTTTAGGGAAAAAAGCAAAAATCACATTTTTAAACCTTTTTCTCAATTTGTCAAAAACTAAGCTTTGTTTTAAAAAAAATGGAAAAGCCGTTCCTAGACAAATGTCTTGTCTATAAAAATAAGGGGGCACACGTGGTGCAGTGGATCAGCGCTCGCCTCATAAGCATAAGGTTGTGGGTTTGAGCCCCGCTGTTGCCAATGTGTTGTGCACTTGGGCAAGGCACTTTACCTCGCTTGCCTCTCTCCACCCAGGAGTATAAATGGGTACTGGCATATGCTGGGAATGCAAAACAGACTCGCTGTGCGGGAGGAGTGGCAAACCCCCCACAGCAACATTATATGAGGGAGTCTGGCCCAAACGTCAATGACAGAGAGATGGGAACTCTACCTGAGGGCGCACGATAAAATAAAAATAACATGCGAAATCATGGAAATTCAAATTGTTTTTGTTATGCTGTCTGAAAAATTTGGGGCAAAATCTTCTTTGTATTTTTCTCAAAATATGGCAAGTTATACATTAATCCAATGTCACAATCGGATTCCTCGTCCAATTTACTTTATAAAAATGTATACTTTTACATATTATAGTCAAATATTTGCGAAGTTACAAGCCAAAACAGATACCCAGAAACCCAGAAACCCAGGGTTAACACCATCCTTAAAAGTGGTAGAGATGTAAAAATATTATTTTTAAGGATTCTTGTAACAATATATGAAAGGAATTCCCCACGCTTTTCACAATAACATTAATTTTGTTGGTGGAATATCAACCGTGACCCTTTCCCTTTGAAAACTTTTAAAATGCTGGTATTTAAAGGGATAAGTAGCGATGATGTGAGAGGATACAAAATGGAAATCTATTACATTGGCCTATAAATTGGAGATAAGAGTGTACAATTCCATTTAACACCTCTAATGCACACAAAGGCAGCATTTTATAATACCTGCCACATGTATTGATCGAGATCTCGATCACTTGAGCACAGTAAGTGTTAAGGGTTGTTTTATACAATCATGGTACCTCAGCTATCTCATTTGGGGTAAACAATAGTGTCATGATTATTTTCATTATTGATGTTGTTGCATTGTAGGCAAGTCAACAGTCTTAATTCCAAAATTTTTAGGCGTCGTGAACAATTTTCATTATTGATGTTGTTGCATTGTAGGCAAGTCAACAGTCTTAATTCCAAAATTTTTAGGCGTTGTGAACAATTTTTACGATTGATGTCACATTTTTTTAGAGAGGACACAATTTTGACAGAACACTTCATTCTTTTCTACATTTGGGTAAAAAAATAAAAGGCTTTGGTTAATGCGTTCGTATTATAAATAAGTCAAACAGTATGTTTCCAAAATTTGGACATGTGAGGTCTTCAGGAACCATTTTTATCCCCCTGGCTTGAAAAGCAGTAGGGGGATATTGCGATAGCGTGCATGTCCATATGTATGTATGTATGTGTTCCAGTTTTGTTAGGTTTTTGTTTTTCAGGTCTTCAAAAGTTGAAAGTCCGATTTAAACCAGACTTGGGGGTTAAGGTGCAATAGGGGTTCCTTCATATGTGGAGGATGTCAAAGGTCATGGACAAAGGTCATGGACCAAGGTCAAAGGTCATCTGAGGTCATGTTCCAGACTCCCATTTTGCCAGGGGGATGACGCAAGTTTACTTGCTGTATTTTTATGATTAGTGAAACTTCATGTTTTCGGAAAGGACAGATTTTGATGGAACACCGACTTCTAACATTTGATCAAGTGATACAGGAAAACTTAATGGGTAATCATCAAGTGTTTACTACAAATGTATAGAACATAAACAGATTTTTACAGAAAATATCACAAATCAATTTGTCAACTTAGTTTAAGCTTTATTAGCCCAAATATGGAGAGGACATTTTTGAACGAATTTACTACTAAATTTGAAATTGACACCACATGTTACCAAAAGGTTGCATTCTTTTAAGATTTCTGGATATTAATCATCTTGCTTCAAATGTTATTCCTGAATGTTGAATGTTGTCTCATATGTTCTTTATGTCAATGCTGAATCTACTCAAATATTAACCTACCTCAAATGAGACCTTGATTTTAAGCAATTTCCATACATATGTACATGTCTTTGTTAGTCTTCAAGCATTTGGTGTATTTCTGGATTTGGAGCAATTTTCACCTTTTATACCGTTTCGGTTCTAAATTTATTTACTTTCGTTTCTTTAAGTAAATAAAATGAATTTTGGTGGACAAAGAACTATGACAACCATATTTATAATCCACAGGGTCTTAGTTTTAAAGTGACCGTTATTTATAATCCACAGGGTCTTGTCGAGAGAGACTCGGAAGTGAAAGCTGCCCGTGAAGAAGCCATCCAAGTACAAAGAAGCCTGGAAGACCAACTAGCAACGGAGCAGGCAAGCAACCAGGACTTGAGCGAGCAAGTTGACAGGTTGACGGAACGCAAGGAAGAGCTCAAGCAACAGCTGGGTGATATACAGGGTGATCTTGAGGACAACAAGAGAGCTTACAGGTAAAATGACAGACTCTAGAGAAACCTGCCAACCCCAACATTTTTATGTAATTTAAAAAATCTGTCGACCAACCGGTGATTTTCATTTACAACAAGAGAGCTTACAGGTAAAATGACAGACTCTAGAGAAACCTGCCAACCCCAACATTTTTATGTAATTTAAAAAATCTGTCGACCAACCGGTGATTTTCATTTACAACAAGAGAGCTTACAGGTAAAATGACAGACTCTAGAGAAACCTGCCAACCCCAACATTTTTATGTAATTTAAAAAATCTGTCGACCAACCGGTGATTTTCATTTACAAATACAAAAAAAAATTACCAACACAAAGACAAAACATCAAGAGAAAACAAAACAAATGAAAGATCTTTGCTATGTCATTGAAAAACAACTTTAAATACTAGCATGTTGTATTCATTTTAGAGTAAAACAGTGTGAAGTTCATCTTAAAAAAAGAAAAAAAAATTCGACCGACCAACCCTAATATTTTTCCTGATTTTTGTGTTACGATCGTCTGCAAGAATTACAGAATTAACGCACATAGGGATTACTCTGGTCGTATGTCTGTATGTGTGTGGTCGAAATGTTAACCCTTAATATATTGCATGCCGTATGAGTTCCGTAAGGCCTACGATGATGTAACTTGGTGGAAAGGAGGGGGCGGGGTGGAGTGACATGTTGGTGACCTCATGTGACCTTGGGCCCCATTGTATTTGCTCCTCTACAAAATTAGAAATTTCACAATTTTTGTCCCAAAGAAACATTTTTTAGCTTAATCCTTTCAGATGGGGATATTTTTGATGGAAAGCTTTACATCGGCAAAAATCAGTACTTTTGATATTTTTAGGGACACCTGATACGTGAAATCTCTCATTGCACATTTAAGTGTTTGTGATGTATTTCATAGGATGTACCAATACTTGTGCTTTAAGAGAGAACAGAAAATCTGCTTGCTACCTGGATCTGAATCAGCAACTCAAAACATTGAGCTTGAGGAGAGCCGGAAGATTTATAGGGTGTACCAATAGTATTAATTCCTCAAAAATGACAAAAATAAGATTTTAGTGAACTGGTTTACAGATTTTAGATCAAAAACTGTTGGTCACCTTTTCAACTTGTAAGGTTGTTTGCACAGCTGTTGACCCCATGCAAATTGTCTCTTTTTAATTTTTAGAGGCATTTTAAGCAATGGCGACACAATTTTTACAACTGATATAAGTTGGGACGTGCAAGAGCTATTACTTCCGCAAAAATGAGAAAAATCAATTGCGGGAATCTTGCCATATAGGCCTGCAAAGGTCATAACCTTGATTGTTATAGTCCATTTTACCTCATTCATATCAAAGTCAATATTCCTATGCATGTGTCAGGCTGATAGACATTGAGCCAGATGATATAAATAAGCTGTAAGTTAAAGCAATAATCCACAGTTTTGAAGGGTGCCCCAATTTTCAAAATTTGAGATTTTGGCACAGTTGTTTTGGTAATTGTCTACTAAACAATACCTGTGAACGGTAATACTCAACAGTGCGTATTCTTCATAAACGAAGCGATTTTACTGGGCGATTTTATCAATTGAAACAAGATCCCAGATTATAATTTAACGGCCGAGCTGGAAATGCAAAAATTCTGTCGGTCCATTATAAAATAATGCCACCTCACGAAAATGACCTCTAACTTGACTTGCCTGAACCAGTGATACAACTAATGGATGAGCGTATACACGTATGATGCTATTTTCCCTGCTATTTCATATTGGAAGGCCATTTTCAGCAACTGTTGAATTATTATCAGAGATCTTCAATATTAATTACTCTAATTACAAAATTCCTTCGTTTGCGACACATAGACATTTTCAAGCTTAGCCATTCACAGGTATAGTTTACTAGCCAGTTGCCAATGCAACTCTGCAAAAATCTCAATTTTTTTTAAAATTGGGGGTGCTTTTCAAAAAAATGTGCTATTATTGCTTTAACATAAATTACTATTTTGTTTCACCCCTGTTTGTAGAGCACTTGACAATAAGTGGAAAGAAAAGGCTGAGCTGTTAGACCAGCTGGAGGCTCAGGTGAGACAGGTGAAGCAGACCTTTGATGACAAAGAGAAAAGACTGAAGGAAGACAGAGATAAGGCCCTCAAGGCTGAAAGGTAAGTTAGGATCAGTCAATTTTTTAACCATTTTTTCCACAAGCCAAAGACAGTGCCTGTACAAAGAGAAGAGATTGAAAAAAGACAGATAAGGCCCTCAAGGCTGAAAAGTAAGTTATATAATGAAAGATACAACACTGTAAGAAATTCCATGAACTTTGTGAAATGGACACCCGAGTTCCATTTCAGTCCCTGAAATAATCCTTGTTATCAGAGGTTGGTTGAGATACTAAATTCACATCATAAGTGACTATATATATGAGAATAATTAACAACTTTCCAAAATTTCATCTTGAATAATTTTCAAGTCTTTAAGTAGGAATACCAGACAGATTTAGTCAATTCTTTTGAAACGTGTTCAAGAATTAACTTCTGTTCTTGTTTATCTCGTATGTAGCAGCATACACTATTGGTCAATATGCATCACATTGCATGTATAAACAAGCGTTTATACATGGCTGCTGTGATGAACGCCGAAAGTGGTCAAAAATAATGCAATTTCAGGCCGAATGTGATATTTAATGATTAATTTAATAGTTACAGTGGACAGGAGATCTTGGACGCCTCATGTAAGCGCAACAAGCTACGCGGAGGTTCGGCGCATTCTTCGACCAATTACGCATCGCTAAACGAGGTGCGATGTTCCTCCTGGCTCACATAGTCCACGCTCATGTGTGTTCGATTCTGTCCAATAAGTTATTAATCAGACTGTAACAGAAAGTATGGTAAACACGAACGGGGTTCATTCATAGGACTTTGGGTATGAGCGTTCATACCCAAAATCCTATGAATGAACCCCTAATGCACATATCATGATTTTAAATTTGGCACTGAAGCACATCTTGCCAGGTAGAGTCAGGAGTTGGCTGAATGTGAATAACTTGTTTTCTTTGTCTCTCTTAATGTCCTGTTTTTGTTCTCTTCTTTTACAGTCTCATTAGTGTTCGGGATCCCAAAGGAAATAAGTGCATACTCAACCTAAACTTAGTCCGTTATCCTGGCTCTCTTGGCTTTCCTTGTCTGTGTTCCATTGAATGCCGTTGTACTCATGTCTCTAATCGTTTTTGTATTGTTTTTCTGGTGTATTAAAACAAACTCCTAAGTAAATAACTGCATAGGCATTACAGTCTGATGAAAGCAGTTCAGATGCACACACATCGCATCCTGTGCAAAAGTTTTCTTATGACTTGCAAATTTATATTGTTATAAGAGCACACATAACATAATATGGTGTACACCATGTATGTGAATAGCTTTGTTTAACTTAACAGTTTGGTAGAGTTACGATATGAAGGAGTGATGCCCATCTTTAGAGGGTAAAGAAAAACTTGCAAACAAAACATATACCAAGCATTCTCAACAATATTCTATCTAACAGCCGCAGTCGAAATGCTGTTCACCAGCGCTAAATGTCCCTGTCTCTCATTAAAGGTGCAACGGGAGATTTCAAATAACAGATATCCCTAAAAAATGTGAAAATTCTAATTTTGCACTGTTGTAAAGCTTTCTATCAAAATATCCCCATCCGAAAGGATTAAGCTGAGAACCGTTTCTTTGGTGCAAAAATTATGTAATTTCGAATTTCGTATAGGAGCAAATACAAAATTCAGCCTATGTTTTCTATTGAAATATAGGCATATACAAATCGCCTTTTGTTTTGATTTTAAAGTGACAAGAGGAGATTTTTTTAGGATACGAATTTCTCTCAAATTTCACTGGATTGGTTGTAGACCACCTACCGAGAACGTTTCGAAGGTTTATTGGACAAACAGGTGCAAAAGAAAACCGCAAACCTTGTTTTGAACTTGCCTGATGTAAAAAACCGGGGTTCGAGAAAAATTGGGGGCGCTTCTTTCTGGAAATCTCTTCATGTCTCTTTAAGTTGTTTTTGTAGCCAAATAAAAGGTAGGGAATGTATTACGTGTCCAATCTATATGAAATCAGTACATATTACAGAAAATATGGATGACTTGAAATCTCTCGTTGCACCTTTAAGTTGGGATGTCAGATGCATCCTGCTTGATGTCTCAAGCAATCACATGAATGTAGTTAAAGGGGCGACGACCCCTATTTGGGCATGGTAACATCCAACATGTGACGTCTGAGACTTTTTGATCAATCGCACGTTCACAGAAATAAAATTGTCAAGAATCATTTCTTGTACAAGATTCTCAGTAATCTTGACTGTAGAACAATGGACTCTTGACCAAGCCCTGACCAAACCTTGACCAAGATTTGCAAGAAATTGAAACAATTTTCACAAGATAGAAGATATTCTTGACAATCCTGAGTATGTAGTACATCAATCAATCAACTGGTTACACAATGATGACAAGTATGTACTAATTGAAAGCAATTACTTAATTGCTATACAAAGGAATTGATGCTGATTGAATTAGATTATTTGGTGGGTAGTTTAATTTGCTTATTCTATAAATGATCAGAGAGATAGTCACCCCTCTATTGACTATATTTGTGTATTTTGCCTTGCCACAGTGTTAAGCTTGGCTCTCACTAAGACAAATATATGGGGTACTGCAAGGTATATTAAGCTGCAAATTGCAATTTTGAATTCCTCACCAATCTTTGTGTGTTGCCTTCAATGTCGAATCCGGTAGCGACCGAAGATGGCCGAAATGATTAATTATTATGGTTTGATTGGAGTATAAGTGCAGTGTTTTTTGTTTGTTTTTCTTAATTTTGGGTGTCTATATTTGTTCAATACACTGCGCTCTCGATAGCTACCCTCCGCGACCTTTTGCACAAATGTCTCATTTGGGCCCGACCAGAAACCTCTATACCACATTAAAAATTTCGCTACCGCGAAAATAGTCCGCGGATAGCGCGCACTATTTTTCGGGCAACTCACCGCCCATGCGCAGTGAGTCGTCCTTATCAAATTGTTTCTCCAAATGGGAGCATGCTTATCGCTGACGATACCGGAATAAATCTTTCCAATCTGCCGGCAAATAGCTGCACTGACCAGAAAGAAACGTCAATTCGAGCACATAAGTATCCTTAGCCAAAACGTAGCCTAAGAGTTTTGTGTTATTCGGCGAGTTAGATGTAATTTTCGATGTTTTTATCTCGCCGTATATCGAATTGTATACATGTAAGAGACCGCCTATCCTAGCCCGAGATTTG
>JAMKCH010086562.1:17181-49035 GCA_023653785.1 Ophioderma brevispina | reverse complement strand
AAATCTATTCTGAAAAACAAAAAAAAGAAAATCGCCTAAAAATTGCTTTTTAGACGACCTCTTCTTTAAAGAAACTTTGTGCTTGGCGCCATCAAGGATTGATCCTGTGTCATTCTTCAATACTCAACTAAATCAGTAAAACTTCAATTTTCCATATAGTAAAATACCAAGATAGATATGAAAAAAAATATCCTAATATTCTTCATGATTATAGTATTTGTAGCATGTAAGATAGAAGCAAAAAAAGATGAAGAGTTTGATTTGCCAAAAAAATCTATAGTAAATACATCAATCCAAGAGAAGATTAACAATTTTAAAGATTCAAAAAACAAAAAAATAATTGTCGTGGCCCATAGGGCTGATTGGCGAAATGCTCCAGAAAATTCACTGCAAGCTATACAAAATTGCATTGGTATGGGGGTAGATATGGTTGAAATTGACGTAAGAGAAACCAAAGATGGTGAGCTGGTTTTAATGCATGATAGAACTATTGACAGAACTACAAATGGTAAGGGTTTGGTAAAGGAATGGACTTTGGACTCTTTGAGTTCACTTCAGTTATTAGATGGTCTTCGTGTTCCAACACCACATAAAGTACCAACCTTAAGAGAAGCTTTGTTATTAACCAAGGACAATATTCTGGTTAATTTAGATAAGAGTTATGAGATATTTGATAAATGTTATGAAATCATTCAAGAAACAGGTACTCTAAATCAGGTTATTATTAAGGGAGCTAAGAGTAAACCCGTGGTTCAAAATGAGTTTGGAGAGTATTTAGATAAAGTGCTTTTTATGCCCATAGTAAGGCTCCATAATCCTGGTGCCTCTGAAATTGTAGATGGGTACATGAAGAATAATCCTCCTGAAGCAATTGAGTTTACTGCTAAGTACGATACGCTTCAAGGAATTAAAAGGTTTAAAGAATTAAGAGAGAATGGAACCAGTGTATGGGTTAACTCGCTCTGGCCACAGCATAATGGTGGTCATGATGATGAAAAAGCAGCTATTGATCCATCTGTGTATGATTGGTTTATAGAGAATCATATAGATATCATCCAGACCGATAGGCCACAATTATTATTAAATTATTTACGCTCAAGAGGGCTACATGATTGATTGAGTTAGTTTTTTTCATAAGTAGTTTGAGTTTAGTTGAAGAGGCTGTCTTTTCAGACAGCCTCCTTTTTTTCGAGCGAAAGACCGGGTTCGAACCGGCGACATTCAGCTTGGAAGGCTGACGCTCTACCAACTGAGCTACTTTCGCATTGGTAGTATGGTACAAAGATACTTTCTTTCTTTGTTTTTACAAGGAAAAAAGGTCTTTTTTTAAAACTAAAAGACCTTCTTTCTTATAAGTGTTTGGTTGCGAAAACCTTGGGTTCTGGGTTTTATCAAAATTGAAAAAAGTGATATAAGATTTGTGTTTTCACACATTTTTTCAATCCCAATACCAGATACTCAATACCCAATTATTTTACCGCCACCAATTCTACATCAAAAATCAAGATGGCATCTGGAGGAATTACCCCACCAGCACCTGCAGATCCATATGCCAAATTCGATGGAATTACCAAACGTGCTTTGTCACCTACTTTCAACAATTGAATTCCTTCATCCCATCCAGGAATCACCTGACCTACACCTACATTAAAATCAATCGGTTGTTTGCGTTTGTAAGACGAATCGAATACGGTTCCATCTAATAATTGTCCTTTGTAATGTACAGACACACCAGCTCCTTTTGTAGCTTTGGCTCCGTTTCCTTCCTGTAAAATTTTATATCTCAAACCAGAAGCTGTTTCTTCATAACCTGCAGAAACTGCATCTAATTTTGCTGCTTGCGCTGCTTTTTCTTCTGCAATTCTTTTTTCTCTTGATCCTTCAAATACACGAAAAGCCTCAATCGCGTTAAAAGCTTCAGCTGCTGCTCCAACTCTAACAATTTCGATACTATCGATCACATCATTTTGTGAAACCGCATCTACTACTTCTTGCCCCTCAATTACGAAACCAAACACTGTATGTTTGTTATCTAACCATGGCGTGGCAACATGAGTGATAAAAAACTGACTTCCATTTGTTGCTGGTCCTGAATTTGCCATAGATAATACACCAGGTTTGTCATGCTTTAATTCTGGATGAAACTCATCATCAAAACTATAACCAGGGTTTCCTGTTCCTGTTCCTTGAGGACACCCCCCTTGGATCATAAAATCAGCTATTACACGGTGAAATTTCAAACCATCGTAATAAGGATTCCCCTGTGGTTTTGCATCATTTTCCATATTCCCTTCTGCCAAGGCTACAAAATTACCTACCGTTCCAGGAGTTTTTTCAAAAGTCAAGTCTACCAAAATAGACCCTTTGCTAGTATTAAACTTAGCGTATAATCCGTTGTTCATTGTTCTTATTTTTTAGAGCCGCAAAGATAGTTATATTCTAGGGATGTGCAAGTAGGATTTTTTGACACTAGATTGTTAGAAGGCTGGATTATTGGACTGTCAGATTTTTAGACAATCTGAAGAGCAGGAAGGAGTAAAAAAATGAAAAATGAAGGATGAAAAGTCAAGAATGAAAGATTGTTTGTTTTCTCCTCCTATAACTAATGGCTAAAAATCAATCCAACTTACTAAAAAAATAAGGGGTATAGTCTGGCAATAACTCTGGGTGCGCAATTTTAATAATGTCTTTTAAAATAACATGAGGTTGTATTGGCCCCAGTTCAAAGAACAACAGTCCTCCCCTGTCTCCTCTTAATTTTCCAAAGGTATAAATAGCATCTGCTGTATAGGGTTGAAATTTCAAGTAATGTGTATTCGATTTTGTCAATTGATTTTTTGTTTCCATCATGCTACAGCCAATCCATAAGTCTGCATGCTGTGCTTTTTCCAAAACATTTTCAAAATTCAATGCCAAGCTACCGGTTCCTTTAGAACTTGACCATAAATAATTTGTATTGGCATCTTCAAAATATTTTGCCATAAAACTCTCTCCTGCCGGCAAATACCAAACGTCCTGAAAAATAGAGCCCGATAAAACAGTTGGTTTTTTTTGGGCTGTCTTTGCCAATTCTAGCGCTTCCAAATAAGCTTTTTCAATTCCCTTAAAAATCCGATCTGCCATTTTTTCCTTGCCATACAACACGCCAAACAAACGAATCCATTCTGCTCTACCCAAAGGTGTTTCCTCCAACCAATCTCCATTTAATAAAATGGGAATTCCTGTTTTTTGAATATTCCTAAATGACTTGTCAGGCTTGTCAACGGCAAAACTCATGACCAACTCTGGAGATAAATCCAATAAAACCTCCGTATTGATATTCTCAGGCTTTCCCAATTCTTTTACCTGATTACTAGCTACTAATTTTCTTGTTTTGGCGGACGAGATGAAATCAGTATTCGGAAAACCTACCAATGATTGTTCCTCTGCAAGTAACTCCAACAAGGGGATATGAGAAGAAGAAGTCACCACTATTTTTTCTATTGGCGTACGAATAATTTGAACTGTTGCTGGATGTTCAGGAATTTTTTCTGTTTTTGGCACCGCCCAATATTCATAGTTCTTTTCTGAATCCTGATAAGGGTTGTTAATCGTTATTTTCGCATACGTTTCAAACTTCTCTATCGAAAACCCTTTTGCGTATTGAAATACGGATACCTTTCCTTTTTCTTCTTGCTGGTATTTGCAAGAAATCAATCCTAAAAACACAAGGAAAACCAACTTACTTTTTTTCATATCTCATTTTTTAAATCGAAACATCGACCTTTGTCGTTTCCATTATTTGTACTCTACTCACTTGTCCATATAACACTTTGATATCGAATGATTTCTCCAACGAGACATCCAATAACATTGACAATATACTCCGTATCACACCTGCATGTGTAACCACAACTATTTGTTTCTTTGTTTGTTTTAGAAGTTCCTCATAAAAAGAAATTGCACGTTGGTACAAATCGACATACGATTCTCCTCCAGGGACTTTTGTAGTCACGAAATTTTGCATCCATGGCGTGAGTTCTTCTTGCGAAATCTCTGTCCATTTTTTCAACTCCCAATTACCAAAATCAAGTTCTTGTAAACGGGGATCTTCTTCCAAATCATTCGACAAAATATCGGCCAATTTTTGACAGCGTTGCAAAGGACTCGTATATACTTTTCTGTCATTTTCGAATGGGATTTTATCCAAAACCTGTGTTGCTTCAGAAAGAAAAGAAGTCTTCAATTCTATATCTGATTGCCCATAACAGATTCCTTTTTCAATCGCTGGCGCTGTATGTCTTACCAAATATATTTCCATAATATCAACATAGTTATATAAAATACAACTTCCGAAACTTGTTGAAGAGCACCTACACAATCTCCTGTTTGACCTCCTATCCATTTTTTAAAAAAGCTTCCCATTCTCCATTTTACCAATACAATTGGAATCAAAACAAAAAACACTAGCTGGTTTTGAAAGAAAACCAATGGCAACAATCCAAAAAAAGCGTTCACTACCAAGGTATTCAAAGACATTTTTTCAGCCGCTGCTTTTGATTTGCTTGTTGCTGACTCCGCAACATATGGATGCGTATAAATCAATAGTGTGGCTATAAATCGGCTAACACTATGCCCCGAAACAAGTAACAAAGCTATTTGAAAACTCGTTGTGGTCATATTTGAAAACTCATACAATGCCAAAAATTTAAAACACAACAAAAAGATCAACCCAACAATTCCAAAAGTCCCCAAACGAGCATCTTTCATTATTAGTAAAATTTTTTCTTTGCTCCACCCTCCTCCAAAGCCATCACAAACATCGGCAAATCCGTCTTCGTGGAAAGCTCCAGTTACCCATACCGACACGAGCATACTTACAAGTATTGCCATTTGACTGGAAACAAACAAAGCAGCAAATAGATAAAACAAAGCCACTATTCCACCAACTAAAATTCCAATCAGAGAAAAATAACGAGTACTCTTATGCAATATTTCTGGTGAATGATCAACCCAACGAGGACAAGGAATTCGCGTAAAAAACATGAGTGCCGTTAAAAAAATATGGAATTGCTTTTTCATTTATTTGGTTTGTTTGAGTGACTGAGTTCATGAGGTACTGAGTACCTGAGTAACTGAGATGCTGAGTTCTTTTACTTTATTTTTAGCTGAATTTTTCTACTAAGACTCGACAACATTGCTTCTATTTCTCGACTATTTTTATAATTTTTATCAAATTCTTTTTTTGTGATATAACTAAGATTAAATGCTATTTCTAGTTGGGTTTGAAACTCAAATAGAGAACCCATTGCTATCCTTAAAAATCTATTGAAATCCCTTATACTTTTTCTTCCAAACCCTTCGGCAATATTACTAGGAATAGATACAGAACATCTTCGAATCTGAGAGGTCAACCCAAAATTTTCATCTGACGGAAATAATTTTGAAAACCGATACGTTTCGGTAACCATCTTCATTGATTTTTGCCAAACAAGCAATTCTCTATATGTTTTCATAACTTTTTTATTCAAAACTACAAAATCTCAATCACTTTGTCACCCAACAATTCAAAAACTCAGTACCTGAGTACCTGAGTACCTGAGTACCTTAGCATCTCAGTACCTTAGCACCTCAGTATCTCAGTATCTCAGTATCTCAGCACCTCAGTATCTTAGCATCTCAGTACCTTAGCACCTCAGTATCTCAGTATCTCAGCACCTCAGTATCTTAGCACCTGAGTATCTTAGTACCTGAGTATCTTAGCACCTCAGCACCTGAGGACTTAATTTTTTTCTGAAACTCCTGCACTTTCGAAAGAGGCCATTTCATTTAAAAACGCCGTCGCTGCTTGTACAATAGGAATTGCCAAAGCAGCTCCAGTTCCTTCCCCTAATCGCAAGTTCAAGTTCAATAGAGGTTTCACGTTTAAAAATGCCAACATTTTCTGATGCCCTTTTTCTTCTGAAGCATGTGCAAAGATGCAATATTTTACGATGTTTTTATGCATTGCATTGGCAACTAACAACGCAGCTGTCACAATAAACCCATCAATAATTAGGGTCATTTTTAACTCCGCTGCTTTCAACATTGCTCCTACCATCATCGCTATTTCAAAACCTCCGTAGCTTACTAACACTTCAAAAGGGTCTTTTTTCGCACCATGCAGTTGTGCTGCTTTTTTTAAAATCTCAATTTTATTCAACACCCCCTTTTCTGTATGCCCCGTACCTTTACCTGTACAGTCTTCAATCGAAATTCCTGTAAGGGAACTCATTAACAAGGCAGCTGACGAAGTATTTCCGATTCCCATTTCACCAAAACCAATGGTATTGCAGTTTTTTGAAAATAATCCTGAAACAAGCTCCATACCTTTTTCAATTGCCAATTGACAATCTTGGTTTGTCATGGCTGGTTTTTTCGTATAGTCTTCAGTTCCTTTTCGAATTTTACACTGTATGAGTTCTTTATGAGTTTCAAAATCAAAATTCACACCGGCATCTACTACTTTCAATTGAATACCATTCAGTTTACTAAACACATTAATTGCAGCTCCTCCGTTTAAAAAATTAGCAACCATTTGGGAGGTCACCTCTTGTGGAAAAGCACTCACAGGTTGGTTATTTACCACACCATGATCTCCTGCAAAAACAACAATTGTAGGGTTCGAAACGGCAGGTGTTAATGTCTTCTGAATTTTCCCAATTTGCAGGGCTATTTCTTCCAAAACACCTAAGGAACCTTGCGGCTTTGTCTTAAAATTTATTTTATGTTGCAATGCTTCATGCAAAGAATTGTCCAATTCATCGATGCGAATATTCATAACTATTATTTTAGTGTTAAAGGCAACCCAGATACCATAAAAATTGCTTTGTTTGCTATTTTTGCAATTGCCTGATTCACCCAGCCTTGCAATTCTGTGAATTTTCGCCCAGATTCGTGCTCCGAATGAATCCCCATGCCTATTTCATTTGATATGATGATAATTGTAGCCTTCAAATTTTCTAATTTCTCAATTTCTTTTTTTGCCAATTCCAAAGATTGTTGAACATCGTATTTGCTATCTACATAAAAATTTGTCAACCACAAGGTCACACAATCGATTACTACAACCGAATTTTCAGGAATTGCTGAAGCGATTTCTTTTTCCTCTTCTAAGGTTGTCCAACGCTCATCTCTATCCAAAACATGTCGATCTATTCGTTTTTGAAAATCTTTATCCCATATTCTAGCCGTGGCTAAGTAAATTGGATTTTCCGAAAGTTCTTCGGCTAATTTTTGTGCATAAGAACTTTTCCCGGAACGCTCTCCTCCTGTGATATAATAAATCATACTCAAATATTGATTTCTTAAAAACTATAAAATACTTGGTACAAATATTAGCAGAATTTTATAAAAATTGTAAAAAAGAAAGGATAATCTTTTTATTCATGTTATTTTTGGAGCTTTCCAATCTAATTTTTCAAGATGAAAGTAGCTTCTTTTATGCCAGCGGTAACGCAAATGATTTACGACATGAATCTCCAAGAACATTTAGACGGCATCACTTTTGAATGCCCCCAAATTGCATTGAAAGAGAAACAAATAGCTGTCAATTGTGTATTGGAAGACAAAGACTATACAAGCGATGAAATCAATCGTATTTTTTCGAACAGTAAAGCTACTGGTGAAAGTTTGTACTATGTAAATGAACCCGTTTTAGAGAATATTGCGCCTGATGTAATTTTTACTCAAGACGTTTGCGATGTTTGTCAGATAGACACCAATTGTGTGAAAGCATCCATCCATAAACTAGAAAAAACACCCGAATTAATTTCCATTACTCCTAATTCTTTGAACGATGTATTTGACAATGCCATGACAATTGCCAAGGCTCTAAAAAAAGAAACCATTGGAAAAAACTATATCGAAGGTTTGCAAACTCGAATTGCCACTATTATTGACAAACAACGTGTTGCAAAAGTCCAATCAAAAAGTGTGTTACTGCTCGAGTGGATTGATCCTTTGTTCAATTGTGGCCATTGGATTCCTCATCAAATCGGCTATGCTGGCGGAATTGACTTATTAGCACATCCTTCTGGTGATAGCATTGTGATTGATTGGAAAAAAATTGTAAAATACAATCCCGAAGTTTTGGTCATTGCTCCTTGTGGATATTCTATTGAACGCACGATGGGAGATATGACGTTTTTACAAGAAAAAAAAGAATGGAAACAATTAAGGGCAGTACAGAACCAACAAGTTTTTATTGCTGATTTTGATATGTTTACCCAATCTTCCGCCAGTACACTTGTTGATGGCATAGAAGTTTTGGCACACCTTTTCCACCCGTCGGTTTGTGAAGTTCCAAACAGACTCAAACAAAAATTTACTTCTTTTTATTAGTAAAACCTTGTTTCTTTTAAAATAGTACCTACATTTGCAACGAATTTGGTTTTCATTTCAGATTATCGAAATGAGATTAAAAGGGAATCTCGTTCAAAGCGAGAGCTGTCCCCGCAACTGTAAGCTTAGTCAATTTATTTTGATGCTTGTTGTACTCTTAACACCACTGTGATTTTCACGGGAAGGTTCACAACAAGACGCAAGCCAGGAGACCTGCCTTATTCAACAAAGTTCAAACTTTCGGGAGAAAGGTTTGGGTGTAGATTTTCTATGCTTGCAATTTTCCTGATTATTTTTAATCAC
This sequence comes from Ophioderma brevispina, assembly GCA_023653785.1. NCBI lineage: Eukaryota > Metazoa > Echinodermata > Ophiuroidea > Amphilepidida > Ophiodermatidae > Ophioderma > Ophioderma brevispina. The sequence continues at coordinate 40,371 of JAMKCH010086562.1, read as the reverse complement.
ATTAATCATTTAAAAATGAAAAAACAAGTATTTCATTTAAGTACCTTAGCATTGTTATGTGCTATTGGTTCTGTTTCTGCGCAAGAAAAAAAAGAAACAGAAGAAAAAAGAGAAGTATTAGAAGAAGTTGTTATTACGGATTCTCGCTTCAAAATTAAAAAAGAAAACTCTGGTAAAGTCGTACACAAAATTTCGGCGGCACAAATTGAACAAAACCAAGGAAAAAGTATTGTCGATTTGTTAAACTCCGTAGCCGGTATTGAAATCAACGGTAGCAGAGGAAATGCTGGTCAAAATCTTGGCTACTATATTCGAGGTGGTCGAAGCAACGAAGTAGCCATTTTAATTGATGGCATCCAAGCTATTGACCCTCTTCAAAACAGCTACGATTTGCGTTTGTTAAACTTAGATTTGGTCGAATCTATTGAAATCATCAAAGGAGCTGCTAGTACTTTGTACGGTTCAGGAGCGGCTACTGCTGTGGTAAACATCGAACTTAAAAAAGCAAGTAAAGAAAAGATTCGTACGGCTATCAATACCTCTATCGGCTCTCAAAAGTCTCAAGACAACTCAAATAATGGTTTTATTTCTACTAGCAATGCTAACTTAAGTGGGACCTTAGAAAAAATTGATTATTCCTTCTCTATCGGGCATCAAAAAGTAACTGGAATTTCAGCGGCAAAAGCAGCAACTGATGATGCTACTGAGTTTGAAGAAGATCCTTTTTCCAGGCTAAATTTAGGATTGAACCTGAACTACAAAGTTTCGGAATCATTTAACCTAACGGCTTTTTCAAACTTCAATACATTTACCTACAATTACGATGGAGGTTCGTTCGTAGATGCTTCAAACGAAGCGATCAATGAAAACTACAGAATTGGAATAAGCCCTTCTTATACATATGAAAAAGGAAGTGTCCAAATAAATGCAAGTTACAATCAATACAATTCAAATGCTGAAGAAACAACCTCTCCAAGAAAAAACGAAGGGAAAAGCAAAATCATTGATGCTTTTCTAAAACATAAATTTTCTTCAGAATTGTATGCTATACTAGGGTACAATTACCTAAACAACACTATTGAGACCTATAGTATTCCCTGGGGAGAAACGGCTTTACAAAAAGATATCTATACCGAAGAAGCCAAAACAACTATCTCAGACCCTTATGCAAATATTGTTTACATCTCTTCTTTTGGTCTGAACGTCAATACAGGAGCTCGCTTAAATTCTCATAATAAATATGGAAATCATTTTGTTTACAATATCAACCCCTCTTTTACCTTTAAATATAATGAAGAAGGCTACTCAAAATTATTTGCTTCTTACAGCACTGCTTTTGTAGCACCGTCCTTGCAAGACCTCTACGCCTCATGGGGGAACATTGACTTAAAACCTCAAGAAAGCTTAACCTACGAAGCTGGTTTTGAATCCAAAACAAACGACCTTCTTTTCAATTTTACTTATTTCAAAAGAGCGGTAGAAAACATCATTGGATATAGTAGTACCTTATTCAAAATGGTAAACCAAGGAGAAGCAAAAATTAACGGTGTCGAAATTGGAATGAAATACAATTTCCTAAACAACCTTTCATTTGATGCAAATTACACATATACAGACCATAATAACAACGCTATTCGAATTCCAGCCAATAAAGTAAATGCAAATTTTGCATACTGCTTGAAAGAAAAAACAAACTTTTTAGTAAGCTACCGCTATAACGACAAAAGAGGAGATACTTATTTCAAGCCTGATTTTTCATCAGAAGCAGTCACGCTAAATGCTTTTTCAATAGTTGACCTTTCGGCAAACCACCAATTAAAAGAAAACTTAAAAATATTTGCCTCTGTTACCAATATTTTTAACACGGAGTTTGAAGAAATCATCGGATTTACCACATTAGGAAGAAACGTACAACTTGGTGCTCGATTTGAATTTTAGACGCTTCATAAAATCATCTACCCCTGAAAAAGGCTATAAAAAGTTTATAACAATTGCAAAACTTCGCTTTTTAGCTTCGAAATAGCAATCGCTGAAGGCGGCGTGGTTTGCAGCATTTTTTTCAAAACTCCCTCTCGCAAAGATTGGGAGTTTTTTATGTCCTCCCCTTCCGAAACTTCTTTTATCATTTGTACAGTTGCATTTTTAGAAGAAGTCAGCACATTCCAAGTCATTTCCGAAACATATATTTGCTGACTCAAATTGTGTTCGTACTCCTGCTCAATCGTTCCGATTAACAATTCCACATAGCCCGACTTGCTATCTCCTACTGGTTTTACGCGAATCAATAAATTACTGGGATTGATTCGTTCTAAAAACAATACAAGTCTTTCGTAAGCCTGTAACCTCATAGGCAAGGTTTGTTTTTTATTTTCTTTTTGCAGATGAAAAAATCTTCTTTTCTCTTCATTTTTCAAATGCATGCGAAAAAAATAATACGCAACAGCCCCTACAACCAATGTAGGCAACAATAACAATACAAAATCCACTGTTTTCATTTCTTAAAATTTTAGTGCAAATATAAATACAACATTCCAACACCTATTGCCATGCCAAAACTTAGCAAAGTACCTATCAATATGTATTCTGTCAAACTTCTTTCTTCCGCAACTTTTACATCTCCAAAGCGCAAAATAGATTTGGCTGCTATCAAAAAACCAATCGCTTCCCAATGCTCTGTAATAACAAATGTAAAAACGAACAATCTTTCTAAAATCCCAATGTATTTCCCTGCCTTTGCCAAAGAGGATGTCGTGTTTTTCAATTCAGGGTTCCATTGAGAAATAATCATTTTTATAAATACTGCACTCACCGAAGTCACAAGCAAAAGACAAATAACTAAAAATAAAACCTCGGAATTGTATAAATACGAAAGGCTTATCTTAAAAGGTTTGAAAAAATAGCTAACGACTAACAAACTAATAAAATGCAATGATTGGTCTATAAAAAAATAGATGCGTTTTTTCTTTTTTGTTTGTAAATACACCTTCATTAAATCAATCATTCCATGAAGCAGTGTAAGGGTTGCTATTGAAAAAACATACTTCAATTGAAATTGAAACAATACGAGCAACAAAAACAAATGCACTAATAAGTGCTTGTAGAAGGCGAACGATTTTATTTTATATTTTTCTTTATTTTTCACCCAGCTACTCGGCTGAAATAAAAAATCTCCTAGCAAATGCGCCAAAAGTATTTTTAAAAAAAATAGCATGGATTTATTTTTTTTGAATTAATTTTCGATAGCGTTTTTCCATTTTTAAAATCTCATCTAATCGAGCTCTTTTTTGACGTTCGCTCACCCTCCCCTGAGTTATTCCTAACATTTCAGCCAATTCTTTTTGGGAAGCCTTGGTGTTTTCCAAAGACAATTTTACAATTTCTGCCGAATTTGGTGTCCATGAATTCATGGTAATTTGTGCAAATAAAAACAGCAAATTCAATTCTTCATTCACTTCTTCCCATGGCGTTTTTACAACCAACGTTCCCTTTTTCAAAGCCTCAAAACTTGTACCTGAATTCACAAAAGCACTTCCATTATTTTCAGTTACTTTAGCACTTTCATATGATTTTTCACCAATTCCAATAGCCATTCGAACATCCATGCCTTTAATTATTTTTAGCGTGGCCTTTATTTTTAAAACAATTAACAAGGCTTCCTCGACCTTAGGAATTTCTATTTGAAAACTATCTCCTCTATACACTTCCCAGGTTTTAGGGCTCGAACCGACTTCTGAAAAAATAATTTTTAGTAGTTCCAACCAATTTTTATGAGTATTTTTCCTCGAATTGATAATATCACCTGTAATTACACTAGTCATTTTTTGAGATTTACTTGTAAAAATAGAAATTAAAAAGCAGATAATCAAAAATATCTGCTAAAAAGCAGATAACTAAAAATATCTGCCTGTAAACAGATATATAAAGAAACATTTCTTCTTTTAATACACAAAAACTTGTCGATAACTTTTATTGTAAGAAAGCAATTGAAAACTTATTTTTGAAGAAGATAATGCAAGTACGCGTTATTTTATAAAATTCCGGCAACCAATACTCACAAGTAAATACAAAACTATTTTGGCAAATTATTTAGACCAATTAAATCCCTCTCAAAAGGAAGCTGTACTGCAAAAAGAAGGACCTATGATTATCATTGCAGGTGCAGGATCTGGTAAAACACGAGTACTTACCTATCGGATTGCACATTTAATGCAACAAGGCGTCGATGCGTTCAACATTTTGATACTGACTTTTACCAACAAAGCAGCACGCGAAATGAAGGAGCGAATTGCTGCTGTCGTTGGACAAAGTGAAGCAAAAAATCTTTGGATGGGAACTTTTCATTCTGTATTTGCACGAATCCTCCGCTCTGAAGCAGATAAATTGGGCTTTCCTTCTAATTTTACTATTTACGACACGCAAGATTCTGTTCGATTGATAGGTGCCATTATCAAAGAGCAAGGACTGGATAAAGACCGTTACAAAGCCAAACAGGTATTGGGTAGAATATCACAGTTTAAAAACAGTTTAATCACTGTAAAAGCCTACCAAAACAATTCAGAATTGCAGGAAGCAGATACCATGGCCAGTCGACCAAAAATGGGAGACATTTACAAAGAATATGTAGATCGCTGTTTCAAATCAGGAGCCATGGATTTTGATGACTTACTCCTCCGAACCAATGAATTGTTGGCAAGACACCCCGATGTATTGGCAAAGTACCAAGACCGTTTCCGATACGTAATGGTTGATGAGTACCAAGATACCAACCATTCACAATATTTAATTGTACGCGCCTTGGCAGACCGCTTTCAAAATGTTTGTGTGGTAGGAGACGACTCACAAAGTATCTATGCTTTCCGTGGCGCAAACATCAATAATATCCTAAATTTCCAAAAACATTACGAAGGTGTAAAAACCTTCAAATTGGAACAAAATTACCGATCTTCTAAAAACATTGTAGAAGCTGCCAACAGCCTTATTGACAAAAACAAAACCAAACTCGACAAAGAAATTTGGACTGCCAATGATGAAGGACAAAAAATAAAGGTAATGCGCACAATTTCTGACGGCGAAGAAGGTCGTTGGGTTGCCAATTCCATTTTTGAAAACAAAATGAACCAGCAGCTTACCAACGATAAGTTTTGTATCCTCTATAGAACCAATGCGCAATCCAGGGCAATGGAAGACGCCTTACGAAAAAAAAGAATTGCCTATAAAATTTATGGAGGCACTTCTTTTTACCAAAGAAAAGAAATCAAAGACATCCTTTCTTATTTGCGCATACTCATCAACCCAAATGATGAAGAAGCGCTGAAAAGAATTATCAATTACCCAGCACGAGGCATCGGACAAACAACGGTTGACAAATTAATTCTAGCTGCCAATCATTACAAAAGACCTATTATCGACATTGTAAACAATATTGACAAGGTTGATTTAAAAATAAATTCGGGAACCAAAAACAAGCTGCGTAGTTTTTCTGAAATGATCAAAGCTTTTACCATTGAATCTCAAAAACTAAATGCATTTGAAATAGCCGATAGCATTGTAAAACGTGTACAAATCGTAAAAGATTTAGAAGCAGATGGAACTCCAGAAGGCATTAGCAAGGTTGAAAATGTGCAGGAGCTCTTAAACGGTATTAAATATTTTATCGATGATGCCAAAGAAAAAGGATTGGAAGACTCCTTGGCTGTTTTTTTAGAAGATGTTGCTTTAAAAACCGATTTAGACAGTGACAAACCAGACGACGAACCCATGGTTTCACTAATGACAATTCACTTGGCAAAAGGATTGGAATATCCATATGTGTACATAGTAGGTATGGAAGAATCCTTGTTTCCTTCAGCCATGAGTATGAATACCCGTAGCGAACTGGAAGAAGAACGTCGCTTGTTTTATGTAGCTCTTACCAGAGCGGAACAACAAGCCTATTTAAGCTATGCCAATACACGCTATCGATGGGGGAAACTAACCGATGCCGAACCAAGTCGTTTTTTGGAAGAAATTGATTCAAAATACTTAGAATATTTAACTCCAAAACGCCTGGCTCCTCGGGCAAATAACTTCGTGGATAGCAATTTATTTGAGGATGCTATACCTAAGGACCGTATCCGCTTTCGAAAACCCATCCCGAGGTCACGGACCAGTGTACGAAATCAGAAACCAGAAACATCGACTAAAAAATCGCTCATAAAACCACCTAGTAATTTTAAAAAGGTAAGTCAAACTAACAATCCTGGAAATTTATTTGATTCAAAAATTACAGTAGGGAACTTTGTAGAGCATCAAAGATTTGGAAAAGGGGAAGTGCTTAAAATGGAAGGTAAAGGCGGAGATGCAAAAGCCGAAATCCGATTTGAAAACCAAGGTGTGAAAAAATTAATCTTAAAATTCTCAAAACTAAAAGTTATTGGATAACCATAAAACAAGCAACTTATGAAAATTACTTTTTTAGGACACGCAACTTTTTCCATTCAAATTGGAGATACACACCTTTTAATTGACCCATTTATTACCGGTAATGAATTGGCAAAAGATATTGATATCTTAGCATTAAAAGCGGATTATATATTAATAACACATGCCCATCAGGATCACATTTTGGACGTGGAAGCGATTGCTCAAAACACCAATGCTAAAATTATTTCCAACTACGAAATTGTCACCTACTTCAACCAAAAAGGCATTGAAGAACACCCAATGAACCACGGTGGGTCATGGACTTTCGATTTTGGAAAAGTAACGTATACCAATGCCGTACATTCCAGTGCTTTTCCTGACGGTACTTATGGCGGAAATCCAGGTGGTTTTGTAATAGAAGGTGAACATAAAAACATCTATATCGCTGGGGATACAGCGTTGACTTATGACATGAAGTTAATTCCTTTGAAAACAATATTGGATGTAGCGATTCTACCCATCGGTGATAATTTTACCATGGATGTAGAAGATGCCATTATTGCAAGTGATTTTATAGCTTGTAATAAAATTATCGGCTGCCATTTCGATACGTTTGGTTATATAAAAATTGACCACGAAAAAGCCATCAAAAAGTTTTATGATGCCAACAAAGACTTGATGCTTTTAAACATTGGTGAAGCTTTGGAATTGTAGGTTTGCTATATGGTTATGCGGTTATGCAACTAACCAATTATTCAGTCACAGTCAAGAAGTCATACAGCTAAATATTTAATCTAAATTTATAAACATTCCTATTATCTATCACTCCAAAACACAAAGGCAAAATGCTAAAAGCCACTTATAAAAAATACATTCTCAATTTCAAACAAGCCAGTGGCACCTCACGGGGGATTTTAAAAACGAAAGAAACTTTTTTTATCCAAATTTCGGACGGAAACAAGTTTGGCTATGGAGAATGCGGTCTTTTTAGAGGTTTGAGTGCTGATGACAGACCCGGTTACGAAGAAAAACTACAATGGACTTGTGAGCACATTTCTTTAGGGAAAGAAATTTTACTGGAAGAGCTTCTTACTTTCCCTTCTATACAATTTGGTTTGGAACAGGCTTTTTTATCATTGCAAAGTCAAAATCCCTTTGAATTATTTCCGACAGATTTTATAGCTAAAAATCAACCTATTGCTATCAATGGCTTGATATGGATGGGGAAACCTGATTTTATGCGGCAACAAATTGAAAAAAAATTAGCAGAGGGATTTACCACTATCAAACTAAAAATTGGTGCCATCGATTTTGAAAAAGAATGTGAATTATTACAATATATTCGAAACCAATTTTCTTCCAAAGAAATTGAATTAAGAGTAGATGCCAACGGGGCTTTTACACCTGAAAATGCCTTGGAAAAATTAAAGCGTTTGTCAGAATTTGACTTGCATTCAATTGAGCAACCTATCCGACAAGGGCAACCAGAAAAAATGGCAGATTTATGCCGAAAAACACCGCTACCCATTGCTTTGGATGAAGAATTAATAGGTGTGTTTAAAAAATCTGAAAAACAAAAACTCATTGCTCAAATTCAACCTCAATACATCATCTTGAAACCTAGTTTGGTTGGAGGCATAAAAGGATCCGAAGAATGGATTGAAATTACCGAAAACAATAGCATCGGATGGTGGGTCACCTCTGCTCTAGAAGCCAATATCGGCTTAAATGCTATTGCCCAATGGGCGGCACACCTAAAAACTACCGTACCGCAAGGCTTAGGAACTGGTGGTTTGTTCCTAAATAATTTTGATGCTCCACTCTATGTAAAGCAAGGGGCACTGTGGTACGATTCGAAAAAAAAATGGAACTTTAATTGGCAAGCAATAAAATAGTAACTTCGTAAAAAAACACATATGTACACTAAAAGAATTTATTCGATCTCCAGTATGTTACGCTGGACACGTAGGTATATTTTTATTTTTATCATCATTTCTTTTATTCCAATCGCTTTGTACGATTTACTAGGATGGGAATGGTTGCATTTACCATGGCTCCCCATTGGGCTAATTGGTACTGCCTTGGCATTTATCATCGGTTTTAAAAACAGTGCTTCTTACGGACGTTTGTGGGAAGCTCGAAAGATTTGGGGAGGAATTGTAAATGCTTCACGCTCTTTTACCATTATGCTAAACGATTTTGTAAGTAACGAGTTTTCAGAAGAAGACCTAAACTCAGATGAGTTTTTTAAAATAAAAAAAACAATGGTCATGCGGCACGTTGCTTGGATGACCTCGCTACGTCATGCCTTGCGTACTAAAAAACAATGGGAATCTTCTACTTATAACAAATCGGATAAAGAATATATGGATATGATTGAAATTCGTGAATACAAATATTCGTTAGACGAAGAACTGACTGATTATTTATCTGAAGAAGAAAAAAAATATGTCCTTGAACAAACCAACAAACAAACGGCTTGCATTACGCTACAATCCAAACATTTGAAAGAATTGAAATCGAAAGGTTTGGTGGACAATTTTCGTCATATAGAAATGCAAAAAATGCTCACGGAATTTTTTAGTTTGCAAGGGAAGGCTGAACGCATAAAAAATTTCCCATACCCAAGACAGTTTGCTACACTAAACCTTTATTTTGTATGGATTTTTATCATATTACTTCCCTTTGGAGTTATGTATGAATTTGATCAAATCGGAACCTCTTTGTTGACTGACAACCCAGGCAGTGGCTCACCTGCGTTTAACTTTATTGCGAGTCATTTTGTTTGGCTTTCTATCCCTTTTAGCATCATTATTTCATGGGTATTTATCACCATTGAACGCATTGGTGATGTTTCCGAAAACCCTTTTGAAGGAATCGCCAACGATGTTCCTATCACGGCAATGTCGAGAGGAATTGAAATTGACATCCGAGAAATGATTGGCGATAACAAAGAGGAAATTCCGAAACCACATCCGGTCAAACACAATACACAAATGTAAAACTTACAAATAGACTATGAATAGAGAATCTCAATTGGTATTTTGCAAAAAATGCCAACACAAAAAAATGGATTTTAAACAAGGATTGCTTTGTGGTATTTCAAATGAAAAAGCAACTTTTGAAAACTCCTGCCCTGATTTTAAAACTAGTGAAGAAAGCATCGTTTCCAATATTCAGAAAAAACAAGCCATTCGCCCCAATCAACAACGAGCAGAGTATGCACAAATAATGATTTGGGCTGTATTGCTATTTGAAATTCTTTCTCATATTCCTCTCGAAAACTTTTTAAACCCCATTGAAAGTGTAGATTTTTCCGGCTTGTATTTAAATGATAGTGATACCCTTGCCTTCAATTATGGAGGTGTCAGTTTGATAAAAACTCCTATTCAAAAAACTATTGGAAATGGTATTTTGTCATGTCGCGATTTTGGCATAGATTACAACAGCGCTGAGAGTGTGTATGCTGAATACGATTTGTATCATATTCAAATTGAATACACCTTGGCAAATACAAATTCCCAATCTGTTGAAGCGGTCATTGTACACGATGTCAATTTAGACCCTGATGAAGATCAAGGAAACATAATTACCATAAGAGGAGGTGGACAATAATGACCTATTTTAAAAGTATATTCTTATTAATTTTTACAATCCCACTCGTTGCATTCAGCAACGATTTGCTAACGGATTTAGAAGCTTTAAAAGCTGAAGCGAAAAGCATTTGCAAAAAGACTAACAATCCGTCTTTTTGCAAAGCTTTTGAATTTTATAAAAAAAAACAATACGACTCCTGCTATATTTACAGCGAAAAAGCTTTTCGTTTGCAACCAACGGCAAGTGAAAAAGATATTTTAAATTATATTCTCGGTGTTAGCTCTTCTAAAAAACACATATTCAAAAAAGCTCTTCGAAACATTCTAAAAATATCTGATGATTCTTTTTTAACCAGTTTAAAGAACCATAAATTGGGATACATATATTTAAGCCCTAGGAAACTATAAAAAATCCATTTATCACTACTTAAAATGGGAAAAGCAAAAAGAAACCAGTGATAAAATTTCGCAGGAAATTGCATATCATAATTTAGGGAGTGCCTACTTGTATCTGAGAGAGTATTCAAAAGCGAATATTTATTTCCAAAAAGAATTAGAATACGCCCTCAAAAACAAAGACACAACTGCCTATATCCATGCTAAAATAAACATCGCAAACACTTTTTTTAATCAGCACAAAAACAGCATTGCCTTTCCTCTTTTTGAAGAAGCTTACCAACTATCCAAGGTTTTTTCAGATATAAAATTAAAACGCTATGCTGCTCATAACATTGCAGTCGTAGAGGAAAACAGGAAAAACTTCAGAGCCAGTATTGCTCTTTACAAAGAAGCTAGTAAGTGGAAAGATTCTATATGGAATCGTGATAAAATTTGGGAACTTACTGAAAGAGACAAAAAAGAAGCTCTTGCGCAAAAAGAATTGGAAATAGTGCTTCAAAAGGAAAAATTAAAACGCCAAAAAAACGGATTTGTTGATGGAACTATTTTTTTACTTCTATTTATTGCTTTCTTAGGTTATTTTTACAAAAAAAGCAAAACACAAAACAAACTCATCTCCAAACAAAAAGAAGATTTAAACACAGTGAACAAAACAAAAGATTATTTGTTTTCTGTCGTTTCTCATGATTTGCGTTCTCCAATAAACACTCTCCGTTTGCAACATATAAAACTATTGAAGCAAATTGCAGACAAAGATTTACCGGCTATTAAAAAAACCACCAATAAAACCATCGCGTTGACGGAAAGCACCTACCATCTTTTAAACAATGTACTACACTGGTCTCTTGATCAAAGTAAACAGATGGTTTTTAGACGGGAAAAGTACCCTTTGAAACCATTGGTAGAACATGTCGTTTACGATTTTGAAAATCTTGCAGCTACCAAGCAGGTATCATTCAAACTGATACTCAGCAATACCATGGTTGTAATTGATGTCGAATCTGTAAAAATTATCATTCGAAACTTGATTGACAATGCCATCAAATACACCAATACCAAAGGAAGTATTACACTAAAAACAAAAAAACATTCTCCTCAGTTCTCCAAACTTGAAATATCAGATACAGGTCAAGGCATCAATTCCGAAACCTTACAAAAAATAAATGCCCTCAATTCCATCGACATTGATAAAATTGACCGTTCACAAGGTGTAGGACTAGGTTTGTTATTATGCCAAACACTCGTCAAAAAAAACAATGGTAGTTTGCAGATTGAGAGTACTCCTGGAAAAGGAACCAAAATTCGTATTTTACTTCCCACCACAACCCCACATTAAACTATGAAAACACTAGACATTCTCCTTTTAGAAGATAACATAGATGAAGCGACTGAGCTTTCGGAATTTTTAGAATCAAACAATTATGCAGTTACGCATGTTTCTACAACCCAGCATGCAGAGGTAAAGCTAAAAAGGCATTATTACGATTTGGTTATCCTTGACATTATGATCCAAGGAAAACCAGAAGGCATGGCTTTGGCTGAAAAAATTCAGGCATTGGATTTAGACGTTCCTTTTTTATTTCTGTCAAGTATACAAACTAAAACAATTTTTGACAGGGCAAAACACACACGCCCTATTACCTACTTGATCAAACCATACAACAAAATGGAATTGCTTTTTACCTTAGAATTAGCAATAGAAAAGCACTATGAACAATCCAATTCATTGAGTTTTAACAATGACAACGCGGTATTAAGTCCTTCCTATATTTTTATCAAAAAGAAAAAAAGTGTTATGAAGGTTACAGTTGCTACTATTAGTTATGTAGAAGTGCAAGAAAAATACTGCAACCTTATTAGTGATGAGGGTAGTTTTTTAATCAAACTTTCTTTGGTAAAAGTAGCAGAACTTCTTGCCAATCCAGATTTTATAAAAGTACATCGAAACTTCTTAATCAACATCAAAAGAATTAAAGAAATTTACCTCGAAGACAATCTAATCATTCTTGATTCTTGCCATAAAATTCCTTTTAGTGAGCGTTACAAAGCCTCCTTTGTAAAAAACAACCATCTCTTGAAATAAATCACACAAATCCTCAATTAATAAGCATCCACATCAATTCCCAAACGAACAGAACGAAAATTTGGAATTGCTTGAAATGTGTTTTTTATTTTTTCAATATGCTGCTTGGTTCCCTTTAAAGACTGCTTGGGAGGAATTTTTACGACAATATGCTTGATATACAAATTTCGAACTCTGGAAACCGCCGGAGCTGTTGGTCCTAAAACATTTTTTTGAAAAGCATTTGTCAAAGATTTTCCCAACCATTCCGAAGCTTCTTCCAATCGAATCAAATCTCTATGTTTTAATGTTATCCGTAAAACTCTGTAATAAGGTGGATAGTGAAATTGCCAACGATCTTGCAACTGCTCTTTGTACATTCCTTCATAGGAATTGGTTGAAACTTGTTGTAATATCTGATGGTACGGGTTAAACGTTTGTATCAAAACTTTTCCTCTTTTTTTAGCGCGTCCGGATCTCCCGGCCACTTGCACCAACATTTGAAAAGTTCGTTCATGTGCTCTAAAGTCGGGAAAATTCAATAAATTATCCGCATTTAATACCCCAACCAAACTTACATTTTCAAAATCTAGTCCTTTCGAAAGCATCTGTGTACCTACCAATATATCTATTTCTTGCGCTTGAAAAGCACCTATAATTTTTTGATATCCATATTTTCCACGCGTGGTATCCAAATCCATTCTTCCCACATTATACGTTGGAAACAATTCTTTTAATTCCATTTCTATTTGCTCGGTACCAAAACCTATAGTAGTCAATTTTTCAGAACCACAGGCACCGCAATTCAAAGGAACCGCTTGGCGATAATTGCAATAATGACAACGCAATTCTTTTCTAAATTTATGATACGTCAGACTCACATCACAATTTGGACACTGAGGAGAAACAGCACAAGTTTCACATTCTAGTACTGGTGAAAACCCTCTCCTATTCTGAAACAAGATAACTTGCTCTTTCAATTCTAAGGCTTCTTGAATTTGCTTCAACAAGGCGTCTGAAAAATGCCCTGACATTCTTTTTTTACGGTGTTTTTCCTTGATATCCACCAATTGAATTTCTGGTAATTGTACATTTCCATACCTTTTATTCAAGCGTACCAAACCATATTTGTCATTGGCAGCGTTGAAAAAACTTTCAAGACTTGGTGTCGCAGAACCCAACAGTATTTTCGTCTTGTGCAAATGTCCCAGCAAAATTGCAGCATCTCTGGCATGGTATCTTGGTGATGGGTCAAATTGTTTATACGAAACTTCGTGCTCCTCATCTACAATAATCAACCCTAAATTGTCAAACGGCAAAAACAAAGAGGAACGAGCTCCTAGTACTATTTGAGCCTTTGACTTGGACTGCAATACATTGTTCCACACTTCTACCCTTTCATTCATTGAATATTTTGAATGAAATACAGAAATTTTTCCACCAAACAATTCTTTCAAACGGTTGATTAACTGAGTCGTTAACGCTATTTCAGGTAGCAAGAATAGTACTTGCTGCCCTTTATCCAATACTTCTTGAATAAGTTTTGAGTAAACTTCTGTTTTCCCACTACTGGTTACCCCATGTAGTAAAGTCACTGCTTTTGTTTCAAAACTGTTTTTTATTTCTTGGAAAGCTTCTTCTTGAAATACACTCAGTTCTTTTAGTTTTCCTTCAGCTTCTCGAAATTGTACTCGATCGACTTGTATTTGGTACATTTCTAAAATTTCTTTTTCCACCAAACCTTTTACAACAGCAGCGGACACACCTGCTTTTTCTTGCAGTTCTTTTATTTTGATAGGTTTTTTTGTAGCTGCCTCCAAAGAAAAATAGGTCATCAAAGCTTGGTGTTGCTTTTTCGCTCTTGAGACAAGCAGCAACAACTCTTGCAAAGCTGTCTCTTTTTTATATTTCTCAGCCAATCGAACATAATTAACAAGCTTGGGTTTGTATTGCTCGTAAATTTCTTCTCGTACCACAATTGCCCCTTTCTCTAACATAGATTTCAAATATGGGAGTATGTTTTTTTTATTAACGATACCACTTATTTCAAGTGCCGATAACTGTACTTGCTGATACAAGGCTTCAAAAATCAAGAATTCTGTATCTGTCAATTTGGACTCCTCTACAAAAGTCTTATTGCGCAGAACAATGGTTTCACTTTCTAACAAAAAAGCAGATGGCAGTGCAGCTCTATATACATCTCCCAATGAACACATATAATAATTCGCCACCCAATCCCAAAGTTCTAATTGCAAACTGTTAACAATCGGTTTTTCATCTAGAATCTGATGAATTGGTTTGGCTTCATAGGCATCTGGAGCATTTTGATGCACTTCATATACCAAAGCAGTATAAATTTTGGATTTTCCAAAAGGAACTGCCACACGCATTCCTGGCTTCAAAAATTCTGCTTCGGCCTGAGAAATACTATAAGTAAATAACTTCTGCAGTGGAAGAGGTAAAATTACGTTGGTATAATATGCTGCTGGAAATAGAGACAAGTGTTTTTCTATACTTAAATTTTGAAATCAAATATACTGCAAAGTTTTGAGGTATAAGGTATGAGGTAATAAGTATTGGGCATTGCGTATCGGGTATCAAGTTAAACGATTACACAATCCTTAACTTAACCGCAAGGCACGCAAAGAAATCGCAAGGCACGCAAAGAAATTTCACTACCGACTAAAACCTACCGTCTGGTGATTGACAAAGGTACTGAGGTACTAAGAAACTAAGGCACTCAGACACTAAGATGCTGAGTCTCTGAGGAACAAAGTTTTTTGTTTGTTATCTATGAATTGGTCAAGAACTAACATCTAAGCAGTACGCTGTCGCTAAAGTTTTAACGCAAGAGACAAAAAACGAAAATAACTTTTTCATTCCAGTAATTGAGTATCAAGTTATAAGGTTTCAGTTAAACGATTACACAGTTACACAATCCTTAACCTAACCGCAAGGCACGCAAAGAAAGGCCATTGAACAACCTTGCAATTTCACTACCGATTACAGTCTACTGTCCTGGTGATTGACAAAGGTACTGAGGTACTGAGGTACTCAGACACTAAGGTGCTGAGTCTCTGAGGAACAAAATTTTTTGTTTGTTATCTATGAATTGGTCAAAAACTAGCATCCATACAATTTTATTTTTTTCAAACTATCTAAAAATCCAATTATCTAAAAATCTAACCATTGAACAACCTAGCAATTTCACTACCTACTACAGTCTACCGTCCTGGTGATTGACAAAGGTACTGAGGTACTAAGGCACTCAGACACTAGGGTACTGAGTCTCTGAGAAACAAAGTTTTTTGTTTGTTATCTATGAATTGGTCAAAAACTAGCATCCATACAATTTTATTTTTTTCAAACCATCTAAACATCCAAAAATCTAGTAACCCGAACTAAAGACCGACATACATTGCTATATGCGGAATATTATCTTCTAGGTAGGTTTCTCCAACGGATACAAATCCATGGCTCTCGTAAAATTTTTTTAAATACGCTTGTGCGGATATTTTAACTGACTGCTTCCCAAAATTTAATTCAATTGCCTTTAAAGCAGCCTGCATAAGTTGGTGTCCATATTTGTATTTTCGCTGTTCATTTGCCACAACTACTCTGCCGATTGATGCTTCTTCAAAATAAATTCCTTTGTCAAAAATTCTTGCATAGGCGACTATCTCCCCTGAAGTTTTTCCAAAAATATGCAAGGCCTTTTGATCTTTTCCATCCATATCTTGATACACGCAGTCTTGCTCTACTACAAATACTTCTGAGCGGAGTTTTAAAATTGCATACAATTCTTGTTTGTCAAATGCTTCAAAAGATTTTACAAAAAATTCCATTTCTTAATCTTCTAAATTTTCTATCCATTTTTTCAATAAAAAAGGCCAGTTTTCCAAGGCTCCTTTTCCTTTCGCAAAAGAAAACCCATGTCCTCCTTCTGGATAAATATGAAGTTCTGCAGGAATATTTTTTTCTCGTAAAGCTTTGAAAAAATGCAAACTGTTTTCAACAGGGACGGCCTTATCATCACTTGCATGAAGTATAAATACAGGTGGTGTATTCGATTTTATTTGTTTTTCATTAGAAAATTCTCGTATCAAATCTTCTGATGGATTTTTTCCTAATAGTGAATTTCGAGATCCTTGGTGGGTAAATTTCTTATCCATCGTAATAACGGGGTACATTAAAATAAGAAAATCAGGACGTGCAGAAATTTTGTCTATTGCTTTTTCTTTGAATTCATTCTTTGCATCAAAATGTGTTCCCAATGTTGCCGCCAAATGTCCTCCTGCGGAAAAGCCCATCACCCCTATTTTACCCGTTTGGAGATTCCACTTCTCTGCATTTTTACGCACCCAGCGTATCGCCCTTTGCGCATCTTGTAAAGGTGCTTTGTATGAAATTTTCACCGCCTTCGAATTGGGCATCCGGTATTTTAAAACAAAGGCTGCTATCCCAATCGAGTTGAACCATTTGGCAATATCAGTTCCCTCCCAATCGTACGCCACACCATGATAACCCCCACCTGGACAAATAACCACTGCCTGTCCAGTTGCCAATTGGTTTGCTGGTAAAAAAACCTCCAATGTAGGTGTGTGCACTTTTTCTATCCATAAAATAGTACGCTCTGGATAAGCCTCCTTCTCTTCCGTTTTTTGAGAATTGGGAATGTGGTTTTCCCAAAGAGGAAAAACGGTACTTTGAGCTGAAAGAAAACTATTCATAAAAAAATAAATGGATACTATTAACAAACGACGCATGTTGTACAGGTTATTAAAACAATTTCGGTTGTGTTTCATCTATCTCTTCGACATTATCTTCTTCTACTTCTATTTCATCCAGTACAGGGGGCTCATACGGATGCGACTCCAATAAATTTACTTGTTTAATTTTGTCTGTAGTCAACTGATTTCCTATAGCTTTGATTCCTTTTACAGAAATAAATTGTTCAAAATCTACGGTCGTATTTTCCAAACTTCTTTTTGAAAATACAATTTCTGCATTAGGGCGGTAATCGGTTGCTACAATTTCCAATTGCGTTTTCGGATGTTCACTGATAAAGCGTTCTTCTTTTTCTGGGTGATCAATCATAAAACGTTTTACATAATAGCGTGCTTTTTCACCTTCAAAATAAATAGCCGAAATTGGTTTCATTGGATCCCATTTTTCCAAGACAATCATATCGTTTTCAAAATGATAATTCAATTCTGGCTTGATGGTTTTAACCATCCCCGACTGAGTAACAATCAGTAATTTATCTTCTGCTGTAAATTCTCCTAGCAATTCTCCTCTTTCGTCAACATTCAAACGTTGTACCGTATCGTCGAACCATATTTTTCTTGGTTTCAGAGTTGATACACCTGCAGATTTGAACTCAATTTTCTTTACGGGGAATTTTGTAATTAAATTTCCTTTGGACCCTCTTCCTTTGATTATCAAATCTGAAAAATCGATGTCCCATTTCAATTTCTTAATGCTTCCGACAGCTCGTAGGTTTACCGTAACAACCTCAGCCTCTCCATTTGGATTGGCTGTAAAATAATGCACCAACGAACCTTTGTTACCTGCCGTTAAATCGTATATTTTATCGCGTGTAATTCCCGTTACATGAAATCGTTTCATATAACTTGGTCCAGATCTTCCATCACGGTACATCATATTATATACGGTACGCTTGTCTCCTTTCTTGAAAATAGCAATATGGATAATGTCTTTTCCTACAAATGTTTTAGAGGCAACTTTGGTAATCATCAAAGAACCGTCTTTTCGAAATACAATGACGTCATCAATATCGGCACAATCAGCTATGTATTCATCGCGTCGCAAAGAAGTTCCTACAAAACCTTCTTCTCTATTGACATAGAGTTTCGTATTTCGCATCACCACTTTGGTTGCTACGATATCATCAAAAATTCGAATTTCAGTCTTGCGTTCTTTTCCTTTTCCATAGGTTTCTTTCAATAGCTTGAAATAGGCAATTGCAAATTCTACCAAGTTTGCCAAATTATCTTTGACGGCAGCTATTTTTTCTTCCAAGGCTTCAATTAGCTGATTTGCCTTATCAATATCAAATTTCGAAATTTTCTTGATTCGAATTTCTGTCAACCGCAAAATATCTTCTGTCGTCACCTCTCTTTTCAGGTGTTTTGTAAAAGGTTTTAAGCCAACATCAATGGCTTCTATCACACCTTCCCAAGTTTCCACTTCTTCAATATCGCGGTAAATTCTATTTTCTATAAAAATACGCTCCAACGAGGCGAAATGCCATTGTTCTTCCAATTCTCCCAATTGAATTTCCAATTCTCTTTTTAGCAGATGTACAGTGTGATCTGTAGAGATTTTCAACAAATCAGACACGCCAATAAAAATAGGTTTGTGGTCTTCAATAATACAACTCAGTGGTGAAATAGAGCTTTCACAATTGGTAAAAGCATACAGTGCATCAATGGTTTTGTCAGGAGACACATTTGGTGGCAAATGCACTAATATTTCTACCTCAGCAGCCGTATTGTCTTCAATGCGTTTTATTTTTATTTTCCCTTTGTCATTGGCTTTTAATATGGAGTCAATCAGTGAGGAAGTTGTAGTACCAAAAGGAATTTCGTTGATCACCAAGGTTTTTTTATCGAGCTGGTTGATTTTAGCTCTTACCCGAACTTTTCCTCCTCTTTTTCCATCATTGTAATTGGTGAAATCTGCAATTCCTCCGGTTAAAAAATCAGGAACAATTTTAAAACTTCTTCCTTTTAAATATTTGATGGAAGCGTCTATCAGTTCATTAAAATTGTGTGGTAAAATTTTTGTTGAAAGACCTACAGCAATTCCTTCAGCGCCTTGTGCCAATAGCAAAGGAAATTTTACGGGTAAATGGATGGGTTCTTTTTTTCGGCCATCATACGAAGCTTGCCAGTCAGTTGTTTTAGGGTTGAAAATTACATCCAAGGCAAATTTTGACAAACGAGCTTCAATATATCTTGAAGCTGCTGCACGGTCACCTGTTAGAATATTCCCCCAGTTCCCTTGCATATCAATCAACAATTCTTTTTGACCAAGCTGTACCATCGCATCTGCAATAGAAGCATCACCATGAGGGTGGTACTGCATGGTATGTCCAACCAAATTGGCAACCTTATTGTAACGTCCATCATCCAAATCCTTCATCGATTGCATGATACGTCGCTGTACTGGTTTGAAACCATCATTCAACGCCGGAACGGCTCTTTCCAAAATCACATACGAAGCATAGTCCAAAAACCATTCTTTGTACATTCCTGTAACTTTGGTAATGGTTTCTTGTTTTTCTTCAGTTCCGTTTAATTCTTGATCGTTTTCTTCTTGCATTTTTAATCCCTATCTGGTATTACGTAATCTCCTATTCTACTGTCTCTATTTAATCTATCAAATTTTATAAAAAATCATTCAAGTACCACATCCAATTCCACCTTCAAATTTTCAATGATAAATTTTTGCCTATCGGGTGTGTTTTTACCCATATAGAATTCCAACATTTTTTCAATAGACATTTCTTTGTCCAGCATTACTGGATCTAATCGGATGTTTTCACCTATAAAGTGTACAAATTCATTGGGTGATATTTCTCCCAAACCTTTGAATCGGGTAATTTCAGGTTTCCCTGTTAGCTTTTGAATGGCTGCTACTTTTTCTTCTTCGGAATAGCAATAAATAGTTTCTTTTTTATTTCTTACACGAAACAAAGGGGTTTCCAAAATAAACAAATGCCCTTCTTTTATCACTTCTGGGAAAAATTGTAAAAAGAAAGTAATCAACAACAAACGAATGTGCATTCCATCCACATCCGCATCGGTGGCAATTACAATATTGTTGTAACGCAAATCCTCTAGGCTTTCTTCTATATTCAATGCAGCCTGTAGCAGGTTAAACTCTTCGTTTTCATACACTACTTTTTTACTCATTCCATACGAGTTCAAAGGTTTTCCCTTTAAACTAAATACGGCTTGGGTATTTACATTTCTCGATTTGGTAATGGATCCACTTGCAGAGTCTCCCTCGGTTATAAATAAAGTGGTGTCTAGTCGATTGTCCTTTTTTAAATCGCCCAAGTGCACTCGGCAATCTCTTAATTTTTTATTGTGAAGGTTTGCTTTTTTAGCACGTTCTCTTGCCAATTTCCGAACGCCCGACAATTCTTTTCGTTCTCTTTCTGCTTGTAATATTTTTCGCTGAATTTGCTCAGCTGTCTCGGGATTTCTATGCAGGTAATTGTCCAGTTTGGTTTTTACAAAATCGTTGATAAAAGTCCGAACCGTTGGCAAACCACCTCCCATTTCAGTAGACCCCAACTTGGTTTTTGTTTGACTTTCAAAAACAGGCTCCATTACTTTGATACTAACAGCACTTACAATGGATTTTCGAACATCGGAGGCTTCAAAATTCTTTCCAAAAAACTCTCGTATGGTTTTTACCACTGCTTCTCTAAACGCTGTTTGATGAGTTCCTCCTTGAGTGGTATGCTGCCCGTTTACAAATGAGTGGTATTCTTCGCTGTATTGGGTTTTGCTATGAGTCATTGCCAATTCAATGTCTTCGGCTTTTAGATGAATGATAGGATAGGCAATATCTTCTGCGTTGCTGTTTTCTTCCAACAAATCTTTCAACCCGTTTTCTGAGTGGTATTTTTCTCCGTTAAAAACAATCGTCAACCCGGTATTCAGGTACACATAGTTTTTAATCATTTTTACCACATATTCGGTACGAAATTTAAAATTTGCGAAAATACTTGGGTCGGGTGTAAAATTTACCCGTGTTCCCCTTCGTTGACTTGTTGGTTCTTCGTTACTTTTTTCTATTAAATTTCCTTGTTCAAATTCGGCAAATACCGTTTTTCCATCTCGAAACGATTGTACACGAAAACTAGTTGATAGGGCATTTACGGCTTTGGTACCCACTCCATTTAATCCAACGGATTTCTTAAAAGCTTTGGAATCGTATTTTCCACCGGTATTCATTTTAGAAACTACATCGACCACTTTTCCTAGCGGAATTCCACGTCCGTAATCACGAATAATCACACTGGTATTTTTTACAGATATTTCAATCGTTTTTCCGGCATTCATTACAAACTCATCGATAGAGTTGTCCAACACTTCCTTTATCAAAATATAGATCCCATCGTCTTGTGAACTACCATCTCCTAATTTTCCAATATACATACCTGGCCGCATACGGATATGCTCTTTCCAGTCTAATGATCGTATATTGTCTTCTGTATATTTTGTTTCCTGCGCCATGTAATAATAAAAATTCTTTGAAGTGTTGCTAAAATAGCATTTTACCTAGAAAATTAAAAGGGCTTCTGAAATAATTATGAACAAGTTTTTAAGAGTTTTTGCGAGTCGGTAGACCGATAGTCTATGATTAGTAGCTTCGATTGTTAGCCTATTGGATTTTAGAGGGGGAATTGTGTAACTGTGTAATTATTGAATCGAAACTGATTTAGGGGCTGATGCTGACTAAGACGAAGACGCTGACTAGGACACTGACTAAGACTAAGACTAAGACGAAGACGAAGACTAAGACGAAGACGCTGACTAAGACGAAGGCACTGATTCAGGTGAAAAGTTGACCGAAAGGTAACACGACTGCATGACCAAGTATTTAATCGAAATTACAAACTGTATAAGAGGTGTAAAGGGAGGTAATTAAAAATGAAGAATTGTGTAATTGAAGCTGCATAACTGTATAACTGAATAGTTTGATACCCAAATGAAGGATGAAAGATTGCTATTTGCGATTAGCCGTTTGCTCATTGCCTGTTACCCACATAAGAATTACAATTTATCACCTCCAAATATCTAACTATCCAAAATACCTGATACTCGATACCTGATACCTCCAAACAACCAACCACAGACTACAAACTAACAACAAAACATAAAAAAGTCCCACCGAAGCAGGACATAAGATTTTACATCTACGGCATATAGCCTTATTGTGATAAGATTAAAGATTAGAGTTTTTCTTTCACATTTCAAATATAGAAAATAAAGTTTTGAAATTTTACGGAAAACCGTAGAAATTTTCTTATTTATTTTATAATTTTAAGTCTGCTATCAAAAATTGCATGTATTATGACAAAAATATTAGGATTAGATTTAGGAACCAACTCTATTGGGTGGGCGATTGTAGATGATACCAACGAAAAAATACTTGGAATGGGAAGTCGTATTTTTCCAGAGGGAGTTGTAAACCTCGGAGAAGGCGAAGGAAGAGAAACCTCAAAAAATGCCAGTAGAACAGATGCAAGAGGAACAAGAAGACAGTTTTTTAGAAGACGTCTTCGCAAACGATATTTGTTACGAGAACTTGCTAAAAACAACTTATGTCCTATTGACCATTCTTTTGTTAAAAATTGGAATGGCAAAGAAATTTTCAGCAATGAACAACTCCAAGAATGGTTCAAACTAAATCCTTATGAGCTAAGAAACAAAGGCCTTCATGAAAAAATTTCCTTGCATGAATTGGGAAGAATTCTCTATCACATGATTCAACGCAGAGGCTTTCTAAGCAATAGCCGTAGTGCGAGTGCCGATACCAATGAAAAAAGTGTCATTTTTAAAGGAGATGCCAAAATTGGAAAAATTGGTATTAGCGACACGCTAGAAAGTATCCAACAAAACAAAACTTTAGGATCTTATTTATACAAAATAGCACCAAAAGAAAATGAACCTTATATTGGAGAATTGG
>JAMKCH010086562.1:0-17161 GCA_023653785.1 Ophioderma brevispina | reverse complement strand
GATGAATTTGAATTGCTTTGGGAACTACAAAAAAAACACCATACAGAACTCACCAACGAACTCAAAACAATTCTTGGTGGGCGTAAAAAAGACGGCTATACAGATGATGGTGTTTTATTCCACCAACGCCCTTTGCGTTCTCAAAAACACCTGATTGGTTTTTGCTCTTTTGAACCTAAAAAACATAAATGTGCTGTTAGCAGCATTCCTTTTGAATTGTTCCGAATATACCAATGGACAAATACCGTTTCATACGATGCTTATGGTGAAAAGCAGAAAATCACCAAAGAGGAAAGAGAAAAAATTGTGACACTGCTCTTGTCCAAAGAAAAAGTCAATTTCAAAGAAATCAGAAAAGTATTGGGGAAACTAGATGGAAGTTTCCAGTTCAACTACAAAGACGATGATAAAATTATTGGCTCACACACCATCAGTAGTTTATCAAATAAAAAGTTTTTTGGAAAAGACTGGTTTGATTTTTCTGAAAAGAAACAAGAAGACATATGGCATGTTTTGTCTTTTTTTGACGACAGAGACAAACTAAAAGAATACGCCCTCCAAAATTGGGGGTTCAACGAAGAGAAAGCTTCCAAAGTTTCAAAATTCAATTTAAAAGATGGGTATTCCAATTTAAGTAGAAAAGCCATTTTAAATATATTGCCTTTTTTACAACAAGGCTTTTTATATGATGTTGCCGTTGGTTTGGCAGGAGTAAAAAATGCTCTCGGAGACAATTGGCAAAAACACGAACAATTTGTACTAGACAATGTTCCTGAAATCATACGAAGCAATATAAAAGGTGGCTATATCGAACCTTTAAAACACGTTTTGCAACACGAGTTTTCCTTGACAGAAAAACAATTAAAAAAGTTGTACCACCACAGTAGTGCTATCGAAACCAAACATATTTTAGAGAGACTTCCTGTAAATCCCGAAGCTGATAAAGAAATTCAAAACATTAAAAATCCCGTTGTGATTACCGCTTTGTTTGAAATTAGAAAATTGGTCAACGAAATTATTGATACCTACGGAAAACCCGATGAAATAAAAGTAGAACTGGCACGTGATTTAAAATCTTCTAAATCGATTCGTTACGAAACCAGAAGAGAACAAAAAAGACTGGAGCGAGAAAATGACCGTATCAAAAAAGAACTCGAAAACCTAAACCAACGAATTACTCATACGAGTATTTTAAAATACAAGTTGTGGGAAGAATGCAACCACACCTGCCCTTTTACAGGAAAAATCATTGAAGTAAATCAATTGTTTAGTGGAGAAGTGCAAATAGAACATATTTTTCCTTGGAGCCGTTCATTAAACGATAGTTTTCAGAACAAAACCCTTTGTTTTGCTGACGAAAACAGGGCGAAAGGAAATAACACCCCCTATGAATTTTACAGCAAACAAGGCGAACAAAAATGGGAAACTATCAAACTACAAGCCTTGAGTTGTTTTAAAAATAAAACTGGCTACCCAAAAGCCTATAACAAATTCAAACATTTTGTAAGAAAAAAGCACGATGAAGATTTTGTGAGCAGACAACTAAACGATACCCGCTATATTAGTAAAGAAGCCAAAAATTATTTATCAAAGATCTGTACTTCTGTACTAGTTGCTCCGGGACAAATGACTGCCAATTTACGCCATCACTGGGGGTTGAATTCTATTTTAAATGATGAAAACGAAAAATCAAGAGACGACCATCGTCATCATGCCATAGATGCTTTGGTAATGGCTTGCGCTACCAGAGGACATTTACAAGAATTGAGTAGGTGGAACCGCTACAACCGAAACTACGACTTAAAAGATTTCCCAATGCCCTGGGAAAGTTTTCGACAGGATGCAGAAATTTCGGTAGAACAAATTTTGGTATCTCACAAAAAACAAAAAAACATTCTAACCATCCGAAAACACAAAACCAAAAAGGATGGCGTTACGCATACCAATACGGGAATTGCTGCAAGAGGGCAATTGCACTTGGAAACCGTCTATGGTAAAAGAAAAGATGTTTTTTCAGGAAAAGAAAATTTCCATGTAAGAAAACCTTTAGCAAACCTTACTCCTGCTGAAATCCCAAAAATAGTTGACTCTGCTATCAAAGAGCTTGTCTATAAAAAACTAGAAGAACTTAACTTAACTACAAATAAAAAAGACAGAAAACCTATAGTAAAAACTAAACAAGAAAAGGATGCTTTTTCTCAATTATTTAGTGATCCCATTTATTTACCAAATAAAAATGGAGCACCTGTTCTTGTAAAAAAAATTAGAATTAAGAAAAATTTTGGTAATGCCGAAGCGTTGAAAGAAAATGTAAACCAATGGGTAGATCTCGGAAAAAACCATCATGTATTGATTTATACAGATTTAGAAGAAAACTTAAAAGAAGAGGTTGTAACTTTTTGGACTGCAGTAGAGAGAAAACGACAAGGAATATCAATATTTCAATTACCTGAAAACGGAAAAGAAATCGTGACCACATTACAAATTAACGATATGTTCTTATTAGGGTTAAAAGAAGAAGAAATAAATTGGGAACAACCTAATTACGAACACTTAAAAAAACACTTATTCAAAACTCAAAGTTTATCAGAAGGGTATTATAACTTTAAAAGACATTTAGATTCAAGACCAGATAAAGAGTCTAAAAAAGAATACCTATCTATTCGAAATTTTGGAAAAGGTAAAACAGGTTGGAATACATTTACCCCTATTAAAGTAAGTGTTTCCTCTATCGGAATTATTTCAAAGATATAATACTACTAAATAAAGTTCATTGACATAAATCAGAGATCAAAAAAAATACTGTTTGATTAAAGATTGAGATTACGATATTTCAAATGCTCTATTGTCGTTTAATGTCTCGTTGTGGTTTGATTAAAGATTAGAGATTACGATATTCCTAAAAAGTCAGAACATCACAGAATAATAGTTGTGGTTTGATTAAAGATTAGAGATTACGATATTTTTGGACATACGCATGATTCACTTTCAAGGTTGTGGTTTGATTAAAGATTAGAGATTACGATATTCAGCGTAAGCTCCTTTTATATCTTTGCTTCGTTGTGGTTTGATTAAAGATTAGAGATTACGATATTAGTATGATAGAACTAATAAGCAGAGATAAAGTTGTGGTTTGATTAAAGATTAGAGATTACGATATTTTCAGCATACAAAACCCCCTCTGAACTATTGTTGTGGTTTGATTAAAGATTAGAGATTACGATATTGTACGTTGTTAGCTTCGTTTACATATAAGAGTTGTGGTTTGATTAAAGATTAGAGATTACGATATTATGTAAACATTCTTCAACTTCTTGTATTGAGTTGTGGTTTGATTAAAGATTAGAGATTACGATATTCTCCCAAATACTTTCGTTTCCTGCTTTCATGTTGTGGTTTGATTAAAGATTAGAGATTACGATATTCTTGCTTTTGTATATCTTTTTGAATAGTTCGTTGTGGTTTGATTAAAGATTAGAGATTACGATATTCCCCCCAATTTGGTCTTCTGTTGTAATGTTGTTGTGGTTTGATTAAAGATTAGAGATTACGATATTATATTCTGAAAATGATCCCGCAAAATTATCGTTGTGGTTTGATTAAAGATTAGAGATTACGATATTTCTATGAATTGGTATCACGGAGAGGCTGACGTTGTGGTTTGATTAAAGATTAGAGATTACGATATTATATCAAAACTCGTGTTATTGGTGTAGATAGTTGTGGTTTGATTAAAGATTAGAGATTACGATATTCTTTAATTACGTCGAGGTCGATTGTACCCTGTTGTGGTTTGATTAAAGATTAGAGATTACGATATTATAGTAACGGCCTCAGCCCAAATCTGGTCGTTGTGGTTTGATTAAAGATTAGAGATTACGATATTAAATTACTGGACTGTTTACATTGCTCAATCGTTGTGGTTTGATTAAAGATTAGAGATTACGATATTGACGTCTATCGTTATTATTCCGTCGCTACTGTTGTGGTTTGATTAAAGATTAGAGATTACGATATTCGTCAGAGTGTGCAAAATTATCTACATCCCGTTGTGGTTTGATTAAAGATTAGAGATTACGATATTATATGTAACGAAAATAATACCCTCTATACCGTTGTGGTTTGATTAAAGATTAGAGATTACGATATTAAACGGCCATATTGCGAAAGTGTCCAGATAGTTGTGGTTTGATTAAAGATTAGAGATTACGATATTGCAAAGGCTTTGCTTGATGAGTGCAGTATTGTTGTGGTTTGATTAAAGATTAGAGATTACGATATTAAATAAGGATAATCCGGGACGATGTTATAGTTGTGGTTTGATTAAAGATTAGAGATTACGATATTGTAGTTTTACCGAGTTGAACGGTTTTAAAGTTGTGGTTTGATTAAAGATTAGAGATTACGATATTGTCAACTTTACTTCGTGAGATGGCTAGGTTGTTGTGGTTTGATTAAAGATTAGAGATTACGATATTAGTTGTTGCTACAACTTCTAATTATCAAGTAATTACCACAAAATATCGTATTAAAAAATGCTCCTTGCAAAGACGGAATTGCTTTGTTTGGAGCATTTTTTGTTTTCCAATTGTATGGAACTTATCTTGACTTTTGGTGTTTAAAATAATTCCAATTGCATTGGAGGTGGTTCTTTGGGAGCTGCTACCTTGCCCCAAAAATTCATGATATTCCCGTACTGTTTGTCAGTAATCCGCAATACGCTTACTTTCCCAAAAGGTGGCAATAGGGTTTGGATGCGTTTTTCGTGTACATCAGCACTTTCACTACTGGCACAATGCCGCATATATACAGAATACTGCATCATGGTAAAACCATCTTTTAATAAATTTTTCCGAAACAAGGCAGCATTTCTCCTGTCTTTCTTTGTGTCGGTAGGCAAATCAAAAAATACAAACAACCACATAATACGATATCCATTTAAATCCATAATTTGGGGTACTTTATTTTTTTCGCTTTTCCCATAAAGCACTGCTGCAAGGAACTTGTAGTCGTAGAAAGAGCCACCATCAAAGGGCTTTTGGTATCTGAAAAATACACGGTTTCTGTCAACACCTTTAACAACTCCGTTTTAATTTCTGTTGTCAATTCTTGCTCCTTGTACTTTTTTAATATTTCTAAAATTTTGGCATCTACCAAAGGTCGGTACGGTTCCATTATATCATCTGCCAAACAAAATGCATTGTATTTATTATGATGGTGAATTCCCAAAGTATTCAACAAACCACTGCCCGACAAAGCTCTCGCAACGGCTGCTCGCAAAACAATATACCCATAGTTTAAAAACAAATTGGGAAATTCACCAAAGCGTTCTCGCTTGAAATCAAAATCGAACAAATGTTTCCAATAATAGGCAGCTGCCACTCCTTCCCTATTGTCCGTATCACCACTCAACACCTTTGACGCATAATAATCAAGTGGTGTATTTTCTACCCCTAACTGCTGTATCAAAGTGGATTGATTTTTAATTTTTTCCTTTATTATTTGTTGCCACAATTGTTTTTTTAATGGCTCCGAAGCGTTGATTTGATTTCGAAACAACTCCTGTTGTATATGATGACTCTCTAAATTCAACAACATACTTGTTGGCATATGTTTCGCATTGCAAAAAATAACAGCTACATTGTTCTCTGATAGTTTTGTCAAAAGTGGTATCGACAAATAGGCCTCTTGACTTTCCACAACAACAAAACCCACATCCTCAATTGGAACAGTCACATCTCTATCCGCAGTTTCTATTACAATTTGTTCGTGCTTTGTGGTTAAACTACATTTGTTTGCAAAAAAAAGGGTTCGTTTTAGCATAATTTTGTTTTCTCCTAAAGATACAACTAATTGATTGTTATTTAGTTGTATTTTTCGCCAATTGAATTTTTAGATACTGTGTGATGAGTGGCTGAAGTGCTGAGGAATTAACAATGAAAAATTGCTTTTCGCTCTTCGCTATTGCCTAATAATCTAAAAACTGACTATTTCGTTTATTCCTCTCTCTTTCCGTTTTACAATTACGTTTGTCATGCCCATTTGCGTTAGCGGAGAGGTCCCTCTTGGATGTTTAGATGATTTTTCTTTGCGCCCTTTGCGATTTCTTTGCGTGCCTTGCGGTTAAGAATTGGTTGTTAGATTGTGGGTGAAGAAAATTAAAGATAAAAAATCGTGGAATCGTGTAATTGAAACCGTATAACTGCATAATGAGGGGCTGAAATGCTGAGGAATTGACAATCGAAATTACAAACTGAACAACTACAAACTAATGACTAACCAAGTAAAACACAAAAACGATAATTTTTTCTTTAGAATTGTGTATTTTTGCGGCTTAATTTCAATTTAAAAAAATGTCACTATCTAGTTTAAATGCCATCTCACCTATTGATGGGAGGTACCGAGGAAAAGTAGAATCATTAGCCGCTTATTATTCTGAAGAATCATTGATCAAATACAGGGTAAAAGTAGAAATCGAATATTTCATTGCTTTGTGTGAAATTCCTTTACCGCAATTGGCTGATTTTGACAGTTCTTTGTTTCCTGCATTGCGTGAGATTTATGAAAATTTCTCAACAAAAGATGCGTTAAAAATCAAAGACATTGAAAGCATTACCAACCACGATGTAAAAGCTGTTGAATATTTTATCAAAGAAAAATTTGATCTCTTAAAACTAGAACAATACAAAGAATTCATTCATTTTGGATTGACTTCTCAAGATATTAACAATACTGCTATTCCTTTATCTATCAAAGATTCCTTGGAAGAAGTGTATTACCCAACCTTGGATCAATTGACTTTAAAATTGGCCGATTTATCGGAAGAATGGGATGGTGTTTCTATGCTGGCAAGAACACATGGACAACCTGCTTCTCCAACGCGTTTGGGGAAAGAATTGTTCGTTTTTGTAGAACGTATCAACCAACAAGTTTTGCATTTACAACACACGCCACACGCGGCAAAATTTGGAGGTGCCACCGGAAATTACAACGCACATAAAGTGGCATACCCAACTATTGATTGGAAAGCTTTTGGAACCCACTTTGTAGAAAATACTTTAGGACTGCACCATTCATTCCCTACTACTCAAATTGAACATTACGACCATATGGCAGGAATTTTTGACGCCATGAAACGAATCAATACCATTTTAATTGATTTGGACAGAGATATTTGGACGTACGTTTCAAATGATTATTTCAAACAAAAAATCAAAAAAGGAGAAGTAGGCTCCTCCGCAATGCCACACAAAGTAAATCCTATCGATTTTGAAAATTCAGAAGGAAATATGGGTATTGCCAATGCTTTATTTGAACATTTGGCTGCTAAATTGCCTTTGTCTCGTTTGCAACGTGACTTAACAGATTCTACAGTTTTAAGAAATGTAGGAGTACCATTTGGACATACATTAATTGGTTTTGCTTCTACCTTAAAAGGCTTGAACAAATTGCTTCTAAACGAAGAAGCCTTTGAAAAAGATTTGGAAAACAACTGGGCAGTAGTTGCTGAGGCAATCCAAACCATTTTACGTAGAGAGGCTTATCCAAATCCATACGAAGCTTTGAAAGGACTTACAAGAACCAACGAAAAAATAAATCAAAAATCCATTGCTAATTTTATTGACACGCTAGAAGTTTCTGATGAAATAAAAGCGGAGTTAAAAGTAATCACACCCAGCAATTACACCGGAATATAGGCTTCCCTAATAAATAAAAATCCCATACCTACCAAGTCTTTTAGACCTAGTAGGTATGGGATTTTTATTTTAAATTTACAGCATGATAAAAAAAATTCTATTTCCCTTTTTCGCTTGTGCCTTTTTAGTTGCTTGCAAAAACGACCCCAAATCATTTTCTTTTAAACAAGGAAAATTCAAAACCTACTTGGAAAACAAAAGCGACAGTTCTTATTTTTATAGAACCGATAAATTCCAAATAGAAACCTATAAAAACAAAACAGATACTTTTCATATTGAATGGAAAAACAAATTTGAATTCCATCTAAAAAAACACAAGCCAAAAACAAAACTAGACAGCACCAAATTTGTTGTTAAAATCACCAAAATAAAAAGCAATTCCTACGAATTTCTAGGTTATTACTTTGGAAGTAATTTTAAACAAAAAGGAAGCACGCATAAACTCACGAACAAAAACTAAAAACTCCGATAGAAATTATGGAAATTTTCACACAAATTGACACTTGGATAGCCCTATTGACACTAACTTTTTTAGAAATTGTACTGGGAATTGATAATATTATTTTTATTTCTATTACCACTGGTAAACTTCCTAAAGAAAAGCAAAAAAAAGCCACTAATATTGGGCTGCTTTTGGCAATGGTTTTTAGGGTAATCTTATTACTTGGCGTCTCTTATTTGATTGCCATGAAAAATTCTATTTTCGACATTGACACTTCTTGGTTAACAGCACATATTTCTGGTCAAAGTCTTATTTTATTTGCAGGGGGACTTTTTCTGTTGTACAAAAGTACGCGTGAAATTCACCACAAAGTAGAAGGACTTGGAGAGGAAGAATCGACTGTCAGTAAAGTCACAACAACGATGTCCAAAGCCATTGTACAAATTGTATTGATTGACATTGTTTTTTCATTTGATTCTGTTTTAACAGCTGTTGGAATGACCAACGGAATCAACGGAGCACTCATTATCATGATTACTGCCGTGGTTATTTCCATGCTCATCATGATGGTATTTGCGAACCCTGTAGGTAAATTTGTAAACAAACATCCAACCATCCAAATGTTGGCATTGTCATTTTTGATATTAATTGGTTTTATGTTGATTACAGAAGGAGCACATTTGGCACAAACAGAAATTTTCCAGCAGCATATTGGCGCTATCCCAAAAGGTTATTTGTATTTTGCCATTGCATTTTCTTTGGGCGTAGAAGCTTTGAATATGAAAATTCGAAAGAAAAAAAAGACTGCTTGATTTTACCAAGCAGTCTCCTATAGATTGGGGTAGTTTGTATTTTACATAAATCCGCCTCCACTTGTTTCATTAGAGTCCCTTCTTTTTCTGCTTTTCGCTCTATTTTTCCCTCCACCAAAGCGGTACATAAAGCCTAGATATACGGTACGACTTTCCCAGTGGAAATCTCCATGCTGTGGAATAGGTCTTTTCGTATTGAATTTGAACTGCATGGCTTTGAAAACATCATTCATATTCAAGCTAATCGTTCCTTTATCTTTAAATACAGACAAACTTGCTCCTGTATTCACCATCCACATCGGATCTCTATCAAATTGAATTCCTTTGGCTCCTCCTCGATACATACCAAACAATTGAAAACGTAATTTTTTAGTTGCAGAAATACTATTGTTTACACGAATGTTAAATGCATTGTTTGTTACCTCTACATTTTCGTCACCAGAAACGCCAGCTTCTTCTTGGATATACAAATCCATACTCGCATTGATTCTCCACCAGTTTTGAAGCGCATAATTACTCGACACCTCAAATCCATAGCGATCGCTTTTCGACAAATTCGCATACGAAAGCTCTATTTTTTCTGTATTTATTTCATCTACATTTAAAATACGCGATATATTGTCATTGACACGTCTGTAAAAAGTTCCAAAAGTTACCGTTCCTTTATTTTTTGGTAACTGACGGGTGTAATTAAATTCATACGAGTTCGTAAATTGTGGCCTCAAATCAGGGTTTCCTATCGATGTTATCAAAGGTGTACTCCATTCTCTAATTGGATTTACCTGTCCCAAAGAAGGTCGGTCAACTCGACGGCTAAAACTCAACTGAAATTGATTTTTTTCATTGGCAGCATACGTCAAAAATGCAGACGGATAAATCGAAAATATTTCATCTTCATAAAGTGCATTATCGGCTCCTATATTAAAATCTCCTTCTACTTCGTATTGTTCAAATCGAGCTCCTAATTGCATTGACAATTTATCCATTTGTTTGTTGTAATTTATATAGGCTGAATAAATTTTACGGTCGTACCTAAACGACGAATTGTTTACTGGATCCCCATTTTCTTTTTCTTGATCTGTATCTCTAGTATTACTTGTATCATTGAAGCGAGCTTCCAAACCTAATTCTATCTTAGCCGTTTCAGAAATTGGGTTGGTATAATCTAGATTGTACAATTTATTATCTCTGTTATTTGTAATATCATCTGTATAATTATAGACATTACTAAGAACAATTAAATCCGAAAACTTGGTCAATTCAGGGCTTTCATTCTTTGATATATTGGCTTCCAATTCCAGGGACTCCCCTTCTTTATTAAAATCGTGCGTATAATTGAAATTATAGGTTTCTGAATTGAACTCACTTTCAGATCTATTTTCTGTATCGTTTACAGAATCCAATGCAATATCTCGAATCAATGTACTCCCCGTGGATAAGTTGTCCGAATTGTTTTGAATGGTATAAAATGAAAACGTGTTTTTTTCATTTAAATAAATATCAGCTCCTGCCTTTAACAAATGAGACGTATTGTCAGAATCCCATTTGAAATTCTGGTAAAAACTGTTGTCGTTTCGAATAACTTTCCCAAAGTTCTCACTCAATCCATCATTGTAACCATAATTAGCGAAAAAGTTTACTTTTCCTGTTTTAAAGTTCATATCAATAGAACCGTTGTAACGTGTATTCTCGCCTCTTGTAACGCCTGTATTTACAGACCCATTGAATCCTATATTCGCATTTTTATGCAACACAATATTGATAATCCCACTCATTCCCTCTGGATTGTATTTTGCAGAAGGATTGGTAATCAATTCAACGCTCTTTATAGAGGTCGATGGAATTTGTTTTAAAAGCTGTGCGGCATTTACATTCGTCGGTTTTCCATCTACCAAAACTCGTACATTTTCATTCCCACGCAAACTAATTTGTCCCGTTTGACTATCTACGGACACCGATTGTACATTGTTCAATAATTGTGAAGCAGTAGTTCCTGCAGCTGTCAAATCTTTTCCAACATTGATGACTTTTCTATCTATCTTTTGCTCTACTGTAGAGGTTTCTGCAATTACAGTTACTTCGTCCAACTGAGAAGACGTTTCTCTTAAGAGCATTGTCCCCAACGCCACTTTAGACCTCCCAGAAGTAAGATTTACTTTTTTGCTAACTTTCTCATAACCAATAAAATTAATCTCAACCGTCATTTTTCCAAGAGGAATTTTTTTGATTAGAAAATCTCCATTGTCGTCTGATATACCCCCAGTAATGGTTTTTCCATCCAAACCTTTGATTTCAATGCTTACATATGGCAAGCCTTGCTTGGTTTTTTCATCTACTATTTTTCCACTAACACTACCTGTCTTAATTTCTACAACTTCAGTCGCAAACAAATTGCCAAATGCCATAAGAAACAAATTCAATAGGACTACTTTTTTCATGGGAGGGGTTTTATAATTAACAGTGCAAATATAAAAAAAACTAGGTACTTTGTTAAACATAGTACTAGTTTTTAACAAATTTAACATAATTTTAAACAAATGGTATAAAAGCGCTTTGAAACACAACCCCCCATTTATAGGGAGAACAAAAAATCACGAATAGTGATTATTGTGCGAAAGGGTTGACTTTTATATCTTTGGAACTATACGAATAGTATTATAGTTAGTATTTGATGAACAATTGGGCGCATACCCAAAATTTTGCCCAATTGTTTTTCAAAATAAATTTTACCCCTAACAAAAAGCGATTGCAGTATTTTCTGCAATCGCTTTTTTTATTGTTAAAATGGGAGCTTTATCAAAGTGCTTCTCCCAATTCTTTTAACTTCTCTGTATTTTCCGCTAGTTTCAGTTCTTCCACAATTTTGTGAATATCCCCATTGATAACTTTTGACAAATCGTACAAGGTCAAACCAATTCTATGCTCGGTAACACGTCCTTGCGGGTAATTATAAGTTCTAATTTTAGCCGATCGATCTCCACTAGAAACCAATGAGTTTCTCTTTTGTGCATCTGCTGCCAATTTTTTCTCCAGTTCCTGTTCATACAAACGAGAACGCAATACTTTCATTGCTTTGTCCTTGTTTTTGTGCTGCGATTTTTGGTCTTGGCATTGTGCCACCAAACCTGTAGGAACGTGTGTCAATCGTACCGCCGAATAGGTTGTATTTACCGATTGTCCTCCTGGCCCAGACGAACAAAAATAATCGATACGAATATCACTCATTTTCATATCTATGTCAAATTCTTCCGCTTCTGGAAGCACCATCACCGTGGCTGCAGAAGTATGCACTCTACCTTGTGTTTCTGTTTGAGGAACACGTTGCACTCGGTGTACACCCGATTCAAACTTCATATCACCATATACATCAGGTCCTGTGATACTAAAAATAATCTCTTTGAATCCTCCTGAAGTTCCTTCACTAATATCTTCTACTTCTGTTTTCCATCCCTTGTCAGAACAGTACTTTGTGTACATTCTATACAAATCTCCAGCAAATATACTCGCTTCATCACCACCGGTTCCCGCTCTAATTTCAACAATTACATTTTTAGCATCTTCTGGATCCTTTGGTATCAAAAGAAATTTAATTTCTTCTTCCATTTTTGGAAGTTGTCCATTGGCTTCTTCCATTTCCATTTTTGCCATTTCCACCATTTCGGCATCTGAACCATCGGCAATAATTTCTTTTGCTTCAGCAATATTGTTTAAAAGCGTTTCATATTCATTTGCTTTTTCAACAATCTGTCCTAAATCCTTGTACTCCTTATTTAATTTTACATAGCGTTTTTGATCCATGATAATATCCGGTTGGATGATCAAATCGGATACTTCATCGTAACGCTGCTTAAATATTCTTAATTTGTCTAACATCTTCTATATACTTTATCCTATTGCAAATTTACATTTTTTTAATGGCTTTATTAAATAGCAAAAGACCAGCTCGAAAGCCAGTCTTTTAATTTTTATTTCAAAAAAAGCTAATATTCAAAAACTCCGAATTCGCTTGAAATGGTTAATTTATTTTTACCTGAGGCAGCTACACGACCAACAATTTTAGCCGCTACATTGTACGATTTTGAAATTTCTATAATGGAAGTCGCTATTTCTTCTGGAACATAAATTTCCATTCGGTGCCCCATATTAAAGACTTGGTACATTTCTTTCCAATCGGTACCCGACTGCTCTTGAATTAGCTTGAACAAAGGTGGCACCTCAAATAAATTGTCTTTGATAATGTGTAAATCTTTTACAAAGTGTAAAATTTTCGTCTGTGCTCCTCCGCTACAATGCACCATTCCGTGAATCTCTTTTGGAGAATAGGTGTTTAAAATTTCTTTGATAATTGGCGCATAGGTTCTCGTAGGAGAAAGCACTAATTTTCCCGCATCTATTGGTGAATTTTCAACAGTATCTGTCAATTTCACTTTCCCTGAATACACCAATTCTTCTGGTACAGCTGCATCAAAACTTTCTGGATATTTCTTTGCTAAATATTTGTCAAACACATCGTGACGCGCAGAAGTCAATCCATTCGACCCCATACCTCCATTGTATTCTTTTTCGTAAGTAGCTTGTCCAAAAGACTCCAAACCAACAATCACATCTCCGGCTTTGATGTTTGCATTATCCACTACATCTTTACGTTTCATACGTGCTGTTACAGTAGAGTCCACAATAATGGTTCTTACCAAATCTCCAACATCTGCCGTTTCTCCTCCTGTAGAATGAATTTCAACTCCAAAATTTTTCAAATCTTCCAACAACTCTTCTGTACCATTGATAATTGCCGAAATAACTTCTCCCGGTATTAAATTTTTGTTCCTTCCAATGGTAGAAGACAATAAGATATTATCCGTCGCTCCTACACATAACAAATCATCTATATTCATTATCAATGCATCTTGAGCAATACCTTTCCACACCGAAACATCACCTGTTTCTTTCCAATACATATAAGCCAATGAAGACTTTGTACCTGCCCCATCCGCATGCATAATCAAACAATAATCTTTATCTCCTGTCAAGTGATCTGGTACAATTTTACAAAACGCTTGAGGAAACAAACCTTTGTCAACATTTTTGATTGCGTTATGGACATCTTCTTTCGAAGCGGAAACACCGCGCTGGCTATATCTCTTACTTACTTCTGAACTCATAATACTTGGTATTCTTTGAAAAATGCAAAGTTACTTAAATTGATATGAATATCGACCAAAATGAAATGCTTTTTAAATGCTTTTTTCATTTAAAATAATTTAATAAAATAAAATCCAAAATATGATATCCTAAATTTTTTGAGCAAAATATTAGTGAGTCTTAAAAAAAACGATTTCTACGTATATTTACGTAATTTTATGAATAAGTATCTAAAATTTAATACTATATTTGCATCAGAAATCAATAAAACATATTAATAACATTTTATAAATAGTATTATGGCTAAAATTAAATTAGAGTACATCTGGTTAGACGGTTACAAACCAACTCAAAACCTCAGAAGTAAAACAAAAGTTGAGGAGCATGAAAACTTTCAAGGAACAGTTGAAGAGCTAGGAAACTGGTCTTTTGACGGTTCATCTACACAACAAGCTTCAGGAGGAGCTTCTGACTGTATTTTGAAACCAGTTGCGATCTATCCTGATCCTGCTCGTATCAACGGTTATTTGGTAATGACAGAAGTTTTAAACGCTGACGGAACACCACATGAGTCTAACGGACGTGCTACTATCGAGGATGATGACAATGATTTCTGGTTCGGATTTGAGCAAGAGTATTTTATCATGGATACAGATACTGATTTACCATTAGGATTCCCAAGAGGTGGTTACCCAGCTCCACAAGGAATGTACTACTGTTCAGTTGGAGGAAGATATACTCATGGGCGTGACTTAGTAGAAGAGCATGCTGACTTGTGTATTGAAGCTGGATTGAATTTTGAAGGAATCAACCAAGAGGTTGCTTCTGGACAATGGGAATTCCAATTGTTTGCAAAAGGTGCTAAAAAAGCAGGAGATGAAATATGGATTGCTAGATACTTGCTAGATCGTTTGACTGAAGGTCGTGGAATGTACATTGAGTACCACCCAAAACCATTAGGAGATACTGATTGGAACGGTTCAGGAATGCACGCTAACTTCTCTAACACTATCCTAAGAACTTGTGGTTCTAAAGAGAAATATGCTGAAATCTGTGAGGCTTTCCGCCCAGTAGTTGATGAACATATCGCTGTTTATGGTGAACACAACGAGCAACGCTTAACAGGTAAGCATGAGACTGCTAATATCACTGATTTCTCTTGGGGAGTTTCTGATAGAGGAGCATCTATCCGTATTCCAATTATCGCTGTAGAAAAAGGATACAAAGGATGGTTGGAAGACCGTCGTCCTTCTTCAAACGGAGATCCTTACAAGATTGCTGCAAGAATTATCAAAACTGTAAAGCCTATCAAATAAGCTTCACTGATATAAACTAAGAGGCTGTCTAAAAAGCACTAAAACTGTCATTCTGAATTCCTACCTGCCGGTAGGCACGGTATTTCAGAATCTTAAAGCACTGATTTTCAATACGTGTTAGAACCTGAAACTAGTTCAGGTTGACAGAAAAGAGACTTTTCAGACAGCCTCTTTTTATTTTATGAAACCATTTGAATTTTCAAGCAACTAAAAAATCATTTGATACACAAACAAAAGATATATTCCTAAAAGAATTCCTCCTTCAACTTTTCCTAATTTCATCTTACTCAAGAACAAAGTCAATGGTAAAACCAAAAAAGAAATGACCAACATCCAATAAATATCGTTTTGTAACAAGCCATAGTCCGAAACGACTACCGGTGACACCATAGAGGTAATTCCCAAAACCGCCAGAATATTAAACATATTTGAACCAATCAAATTCCCCAAAGAAATGGCTTTTTCTTTCTTTAAAACAGCTATTATAGAAGCGGACAATTCTGGAATACTTGTTCCTATAGACACCACTGTGATTCCAATAATACGTTCACTGACTTTGTGATATTCAGCCATTCCCACCGCACCTGTAATTAACATTTCAGAACCTCCCCATAAAGCAACGGCTCCAATTAATAGATAGAACACGTTTTTATGCAAAGGCAGTTCCTCATCATCCTCTGGCATCTCATCAACTACCGCAGGTTTGTCTTGGTACTTTAACAGATACACCAAAAAAACAAGCAATAATAAAAATAAAACACCTCCTTCATAGGTCTGTATCTCTCCATCAAAAATCAAAAATAAATACAGTAGTATAGAAGACAACATCATAATAGGCCAATCGGTTCTATAAAAGCTTTTTTCAACGTGAATTGTAGATAAAAGCACTGTAATTCCTAGGACCAATCCCAGATTAGCTATATTAGAACCTATTACATTTCCCAAAGCCAAATCAGCGTGTCCTTGCAAAGCAGATTTTAGACTAACTATTAGCTCTGGTGCAGAAGTAGCAAAAGACACAACCGTCATTCCTATCACTATTTTTGGAATATTTAGACGTAAAGAAAACCCAACAGCCGACTTTAACAACCAATTACCACCAAAAATCAACACCGAAAGTCCCGCTATTATCAATACCATATTCATAAAAGTACTATTTCAAATTTGTGAAGCAAAGATACTTTTCTAATTTGAAAACCTTTCTTTTATACTTTTTGTTTTTTTTAAATTATAATTTTTGTAATTTTAATAACATCAAAAAACAAGATACATGAAAAAACAATTGTTTATAGCAATTGCAAAATTCAACAAATTGATTTTCCCTTCGTTTGGAAAAAAACAATTAGACATGAGCAAAGCCAAAAAGTGGCAACTCGCTATTATTGGCTTCCGAGCTTTTATAACCAAAAATGCTATTCAAAATTAAATCGTTTTCTATGTCTGTACAATCCTCTCACACTTTACTACACATTGGATCTTTTATTCAAATCCAAAGATTGCAATTAGACCTCAACGACGCGGAAATTCCTTTCATTATCAAAAACAACAATGAATCTGCCAAACTTGCTGGGTTTGGTGCTTTGAGTGATAATGTTGAAATTCACGTTTTTGAAAATGACCTTGAAACTGCTTCAAAAATTCTTGAAACTCTCAAAGAAGAAATTAATTGATATATTTTATCAAAAATTCTTTTATTTTAATGATATATATGTATATTTGCAACCGCTTAACGGCCGCGTGGCGCAACTGAATAGC
>JAMKCH010086555.1:0-41940 GCA_023653785.1 Ophioderma brevispina | reverse complement strand
TAAAGCTTATAATACATGCTTCAATGTGAATTGAATTTTTCATATGTGAAGCTTTCCCCCCAGAACCACAATGCGCGTTGCAGGATGTGCGCTATAGTATTAGCAAACTATATGTGAGTGGCGTTATGGTTCTTGGGGTGGAAAGACCTCAATTTTGGCATTTTTGTGTTCTGGGGGGCCTGAAACACTAAATGGGAATTGCCAAAAAACAACAACGAACTTTGTACATACAAACCATACCATATCACTCTATAGATGGGCATGCTAATCTACCAGGGTCTGTCAGTGCCTGAATGAGCCATGTTAACAACAGCTGACTAGGCACGTCCTGGGTAATCATAAATCATACTAAAATACAGGGGATGTATTTGTTCCAACTCCAATGGTGAATGAAAGCTATTGAACTGCGCCATGGGCATGTATAGCTCATAGGTGTTAACTGCTCATGATATTAAATAGGCGGTATATGGCCATTGTGTTGTATTCCTGAGTCTGCTTGGTGTGAAGAAGGTTATATAATCCAATCTTAGCAGATACGCTCTCGGTATTTGGGTATGTTATAAGGGCTGCCTCATGTAGCCCCTTTATAGCTTATGAAGGACAAAAAGGTCTATCTATAGGCGGCACTTACAAGTTCCATACAGAGGGCAGCTTGCAACATTTCCTTTTTTCATTTAAGTAATAAAAGGTCATTGAAATGGAGGCATGATCTAGGCTTTGCTTTTTCCAGGAGAATGCCCCTGAGTTTTTGAGATTTTTAATTTTGTTATTGATTTACAAGTGTATTTTGGGGATAAAAAACACTTGCGTACATGATAAAGTGTGTGTCAAACACCCACTCAAAATTGATGGTGAAATATAAATATTATGATTATAGAGGGCCTCCTTCTCTCCTTATCCGGCGATGTCCTTGCTGGCATTCACAACTTGTGAGATTCTAAGGTCAGTATGCACAAAAGAGTAGACCGGGTTAAATTAGACTAGGTCTAAGGGTAATTTTGTCCCACCAGAAAAAGACATTTTCCTTTACACCAACCGAGGTATTTTGTATTTATTTTGAAATGTGGCATGTAATCTTCAAATTGACTAGTTACTTACAAGAAAAGTGTGAATAGTATCAATGAGGGCAAAAAACGACTTTGACTTGAGACCAGGTCTAATTAAACCTGGTCTAACTTTTGGTGCATACTGGCCTAAAGGTTCGTTCATACGATACACTGCAACGTGCGTTGCGTAAGTTGCAGTGCTCGAATTCGGTCTCCGTCCAGTATACTGCATTGCGGTACGCAAACGAGTTTCTAAATTATTTTAACTGCAGCTGCAGCAGGTTGCGTTGAGTTGCTGCAGCACGTGATCGATATATTGGCACCGCCACTGCGCAGTGCAGCGTCGTATGAACGAAACTTTTAGCGGTTCTCTCCCCATCAAATTGGAGTGAGGTCTGTGACATCATCAGTTACAATACAATGCATTGGGGGCAATGTCAAATTTGATGGGCACAATTAAGTAATGATATGTTTCTCACCAACAACACAAGATTAGTAGAAATCAGATAACTTACTTGACTACCTTGGTGGGAGCTTGTTGCGTGATGGTTGAGAACCTTCAATCCTGTCGCTGTTGCAAAGTACTGCTTGAAACTTGGGGGACTACAGCATTTTTTCCGTAAACAAATCAGCCATATATTTTGTATGATATGAAATTTCTGTGTCCTGCTTTCCTTAGTCAACTAAACATGTTTAATAATTAAGCCTAGAAACTCTTCCCATGTAAGGTCATTGTAATTTAATCTTCATTCAAGCTGCTGGCACATTTTTGTTTATGAGGTTGAAAAAAATCTCCCGTGTTGGCACCCTCTGCCATCATAGAAAAATAGCCTGGAGTTATGGTCCATCTTATCACCCTACATTTTGTTTTGTGCCAATGTTCATCTTCACCATGGAGAGTCAAAGAGTATTTTGAAAAGTAAATGGTCGTGTTTGAAAATAAAGAGAAAATGTTACCGCACAAAACAACAATTGATAAATGCCTAAAGATGTAGCTCTGGCATTGCTGTGTGTAAAACAATCCCTGTTTTTAAATTGCCTATTATATGTTTGTCCGTGGTGACATGAACACTATTACAACACTACAGAATTCAACGATACAGTATCGACCGCTACACAATAAAATTTCCAATCAAACTTTAAAGGATAGTTGCATGGTACTTAAAAAGTTTTGTATACAACAAATTACAAAATAGGCAGCAAACTCTTCCGCTGAGGTTTTCATACTTGATGAGCTTTTCGACAAACTTCAATTAAGTACGATGACCAATGCCCCAGGTTTGGGAACAGATTAAGCTGCTTGCTTTGGTGGCTCTTACACGTCACTGCCATATTTCGGCAGGCAAATTTCTTACACACATGTCTTATGGACATACATTGCGATATAGGTGCACCCCTATTGACTGATTTACAAATCGCATGGCTCTCTTGGCCAGAACGTATTTTGTGCTTCCGAGTTAACGCAGACCAGGCTGTGTGTACACCCAATCTTGCCCATTGAAATTCTGGCAGACATTTGTAGTCTTTGTTTAAGAAGTTCCAATGGTAATCACATGCAGCAATTTGCTCAGACACTATACTAATTAAACCCAGAATTGAGTATCTATTTAATAACGAGAGTATCAAGGATTGCTGTGGCGTACTTCAAGTGGGTAAAGGTGTTGAGTTTTGTGCAATTATTTTGAGTGAAACCACTTATAGGTAAATGAAACAATGACATGCAAAGTGGTGAATTCCCACAGATGCCTAGACAGTGAAATTCCTGTGTCATTTAAATAATAAATACATGTTGACCTTTATATACGCCTTCACAATGTATCAAATCCCTTTACATATCCGATGCCACTAGAATATGTCAGCTGCCTTAAAATGCCAAGGCAATACTCATATACCTTTGGCGCGGCCCTCAATGGACAATATTCCTTACAGCTCCCCATTTTTGCAACCTGGAGGAGAGAGGGCAATCAGAGTAAATCCCTTGCCCCAAAGTGGCACAACACATTGGCCTCAGCGGACTCGAACCAGGACCTTTGTGTCATGAGGCAGTCATTGTATCCACTGGACTAACATGTGCCATCTGCCACATACGTTGCTGACTTGACTACCCCACCCTCTAAACCAACTACTCTTATTCACCACCTCAACTGCCATCCCATCGAATAACTGACTGTCCTTGTCAACCACCGATTCCAACACCCAATCAACTATCAATTTACCACAATGAAAACCCCCCTTCCTGTTCGCAACCCCCTCTCCCACTCCGTAACCACCCGACTCCCAACCCAACCGAACATATCTCGACTTGCTTTATTACATCACATAACCCTATGGATATAACAATCTTCCTCTTTGTTTTTCTGCATCATTGCCAATTTATGTCCACACTAGCCCTACAAATCACTGATATTTAAGAGTCTCCACCACTTGCCGGATGAGAAGACGTTCCAGATAGTTAAGATGCGACAGGTTTGCACAGCAGCCTCGATAGAGGCATTGAATACATTGTCTAGAGGTATTTCTGTTGCTCGGAAAGGTCCAGTTGGGTAATGGCATTGGGGTGGAAAGAATTGGGTTATGATTCCTGTTAAGGAAGGAGAAAAAGTCAAGAACAGTTATTGTCTGGTTAGAAACAGTTCTGACAGGTAGTCACAAAGACTACTTTTAATCTAGAAGTTAGGACATAGCACACTTTCCCCAAAAGCCTAAGAAAATTATACAAAAATGCACAACAAATGCTTACCACTTAAATGGTTTGTTATCTAGGGCAAGCATTATGATTAATTCAAACTTCAATAAAGCACACAGACTTATCAACTGTTTATGGACTCTCATTCAGGGAAAGGGTCACATTTCAGTCCGCCAAACACTGTCTGCGATCTGACGTCAGTGAGACACATAGTTTATTGAGTGGTGGGGTTTTCCTAAGCGGCAAAAAATGATCTGACAGGTCCTCCTGTTGGAGACCAACCGATGAATTTTGCACAAAGAGTAAAAATTATTTGTAATTTTGCATATTATCCCATGGAAATGACCAAATCAGTATAATTACATTATACCCGCACACCTCC
Source organism: Ophioderma brevispina (assembly GCA_023653785.1). NCBI lineage: Eukaryota > Metazoa > Echinodermata > Ophiuroidea > Amphilepidida > Ophiodermatidae > Ophioderma > Ophioderma brevispina. The sequence goes on along the minus strand of JAMKCH010086555.1, from coordinate 37,826 downwards.
CCTGTATCATGTGCTTTATTCTGTTAAAATCCCACGATACAAATGTAGATGCAAAGGGCAAATGTTAATTAGGCCATCAAAGTATTTATGACATACACAGAACCCCCCCTCAAACTCAACACTAAAAAACTAGGCATTATGCTAAACTTAATGACTTAAACCCCACAACTCGTTTCAAATGTGTTTCCCGTCTGGAAAGGCTTAGTATAATAACCAGGATAACTAACTAACATTAATATCTCCTATTGAACTGATTCAGGACAAGTCTAACTTGATTAGAGATGTGAGGCATTGAAGTTGTTTTCCAAAAGTGCCTTGCCAAGCTGTACTGTTACCAGAATATGAATAAAACAGAAAATAGGCATATAATAAGTATACACTCATTTTAATCTCACAGGGTTAAGGCAATAGTCTATCACTTCTAAAATGAGCACAGGGGGGACAACAAAACCCATAAGTTTTTTCCTGATGTTGAAATTTTGTTATGGCTGGTTTGTTTTTAATCAATTAAACTTCTTCAACGGATTTTTTAGCTATAAAATGATCAGTATGTCTTAAAATATGATTGTTGTGTAATTAAAAATGGGGATCTCCAATCACAATTAGCCCACCATATCCTTTTCAGTTACCGACGTGGTGTCTAGTGGCCAAGACGTCATCTAAACAGTCCGGAGTTGTGGGTTTAAATACCAGCTGGGTCATTACCAGACTTTAAAAATGGTACCCACTTCCTTCTTGTCGGTGGATATTAATGAACAAGTAATTTAAAAACAAATCTTAAACAGAACCAGATGAATATAAAATAAAATTTAACCAGAAAACAACTTGGGACCTAGGAAAAGCACACTTGAGAATGCACCTGACGATTGGGAGATGGTGGATAAAATAGCCCAAAACAGGTTGGTTTGCATTTCTTTGCACCCCAGATGGGAAACTCAAGCATACCTGGAGCTCAATGAAAATGCTGTGTACTGTTTTTTTCCTATATCTAAACTAAACATCTTCTTAATAGACTTGAAGAACATTAGACTTTAAAGGACAGTAAGTATTTTTTTCTAACAAAAATGAATTTCATCAAATTGTGATTCTAATGGAGATGCATCCAAACAATTTAATGTATGTTTTTTCAACACCACAGGGGGCGAGTTAAGAATGCATTATTCTTGAAACGGGGAAATTAAAACATATTTCTAGCATAGGCTTTAAGCAATGACCCAATCATGGTCCACTTTTTCACACAATTTTTTCCCTCACATGGAGGTATATCGCCCCAAAACACCAACTACAAAATTTTGATATAAAATTGGATCGCTTAAGCCAAATTAATTGGTCGAGCTATGAGTTGCAAAAATATTGGCTGAGACGCAGTCAGCCATTATTTTGAAAACTCTCGAGATGACCAATTAATATGGGCTAACATTCCTTTTATATCATTATCATGTTTTGGATCTGATATTTTCACACACTTGGACTCCTATATAATGGAGTTGAATCAAGTTTTTAGCTGTTTTTGATAATGAAGCAAAAATGTGTACCAATTTGGCCCCTAAGACACACTGGTGTGATCTTAGTGTGGTTGACTGCACGGGGACATTTTTGTTTAAAACAGAACATCCAAAGTAACATTTCCCAGCCTAATCTCAACGGGGTAATGAGAAATATACCATTTTTTTTTCTGATACCAAAAATCTCAATTTTATGGGGTAAATTTGGAAACGCAAGGTATCGTCAGGTCCACCCACTTTTAATATATGTTTTCGCTCACCGTCTTAGAGATAATTGGCAAGTTATGCCATAGTAGTAAATTGACTTTGTTTCAAACTGGCGGTCAATCCTTTGTTTTTTTCACGCTGTTCCATAAATCGCAGATTGTCAACCACACCTCTTAGAGCACTTAAATTGAATATATCCTAACAGCTCCCCAGATACGATTTTGCCTGGGACAGAAACACTTGACTGCACTAGGGCTTGAAATCCTTCCTTTAAAGGGTTCTGGATCATAACTCCTGCCCTCTATCTGTTAAGACCACGCATGCTCCCCACCACACATACGTATCCCAACAAACATGAAGAATTTGCTGTGATTTAGAAACTGAGAATTGCTTGATTTAGAAACTACTAAATTTTTCTAGTCACATCTGCTAACACATTTGGCTAAATTATTTTCCCATTATGAAGAAGTTTGCTTATATCCTGATAATTATTTGTACAGCAACCTATAGGCTAATATAATACCTATTATTACTACTCGCATTTAAGGGGCACTATAGTGATTTGCTAAATGAGAATAATCAAACCAAAATAAAGTTTTCATCTTGATTGAATGACCTTGACAGCAACTCCCATCTGTGAAAGTTTCGCACCAATATTTCAATCAATGTATATGAGAGCTAAAAGTATCTTTCAAAAGAATATTATGTAATAATATTAAATGGTTAATATTGGGCCACTTCTCAAGTTAAAACATCAGAGATGTAACAGAGTAGGTCCCCTTCCCGTAAAATCCTAATTTGAACCAATCTTCAAGGCTAAATGTTGGCGTAGCATTAGTTGAAGCGCTAAGGAACATAGTTTCTTAAGTGATTTTACGGGTACAGGACCCCTTCTCTAAATTGATCTTTAGCGCTAAAACCTTTATCATCAAAACTATGATCTCATAAATGTAAAAAAAATTAACATAATCTATATATTTTTTTTACATTTCCAGGTTTTTTTATGGCCAAAATGCCAGAATCTCTGGGAAATTTTTTTTGAAATGTTTTACATCTCTGATAACATCTAACCCAAGTACCTTTTAGCCCCAAGATTCCACAAGACAAATGAAAATCAGACCATGGATCTTAAAAGTGCAACAAGAAATTTCACATATCAGGTGTCCCTAAAAATTTGAAGTACTGATTTTTGCTGATGCAAGCTTCCATAAAAACATCCCCTTGAAAGGGATTTAACGAGAAATGTTTTGTGGTACAAAAATTTTGAAATTACTAATTTCCTATAGGGCAAATAAAAAATAGCCTATGTTTTATATTTAAATTTAAGCAAATCAAAAATCTCGCTTTTACGACATTTCTGTTGCCAAATACAAGGTAAGAAATCTTAAATTAAACTTAATTAAAAAAAAAAAAATATATTTGACACAATATTGATGCCTCAAAATCTCTTGTTGCACCTTTAAAGCTGAATGGGGCAATTGTAGGACGAGGTAAACTTCTTAAAATGTACCTCAGTAAGTTGAACATTCACAGAAGGTTATTCCTTGAAGTACTCAAACCAAGTCATAATTGAATAACTACAGAACAATCAAAACAGAGCAAGTCATTTACCACTTGGTTTTGTTATCTTCTAATGAAAGGAATGGCTACTGGATCTAAACTCCATTTGTATAAATTCTTGGAATATTCATCAGAATAGGAACACAGTTGGTCCATGGGGTTGGCCTCCGTATCAGTTTCACTTTTGAATATGGGTAATGAGATCTTTTTCTATTTTATACAAGATAGACCATAATGACTAACAATTCTATCCATACACACCACTGTATCTAAATGATAAGAAAAATTACAAATGCATGCGCAGGGTTTCAGAGAGGACTGGCGCGATTGATTGGGAGTTGTGGGTGAGGCCCCCCAGCACTCTTACTTCCACCCGGAAATCAGGTTAATTTTGAGTCAAAATTTTTGTCACGCATAACATAATGTGACAAAATGTTAAATAATGGATAAAATTACTAAAATAAGCACACACAGCTCAAAAGCTCATTTGCATTGGAGTACCTACACAGGTATCCCCATATGGGTGAACTAGGTTAAGCCACTGCGTGTGTACCTAGGTGGAAGATTACCCCCAATTTTTGTGGCTGGTGATGCGGGTTGGTACTTCAAAGGTACTCCATGAAGAAATTAGTTGTTGTTACCATTCTTTATACATTAACTCTTTGTTAAATAGGATTATGTACTGTGAATAACAATCACAGCAGCTTCATCCCGTTTAAGTTATCTTCTTTGCACTTTTGAGGGTCAAGGTTGATCAACAAAAAGGAAAAGTTATTTTTAGTGTCAAGGTAGCAGATAACATTATCAAAACGAATTCCAATGACAATATAGATTCCTATACCAAACAGAACCTGTACTGTGGGCCAGTAAAGTTTCAATTACCTTGGTACACAGTACAGTAACTTTTATTAAGGTGGGATTATCGGCTTATCCCGTTGAAAAAATCTCTCTAAAATCAGAATTACTCAAAGATTTAGAACTAAGCGAAATCGGCATTTTTTTTCAGGTTTTCTTTTTTGGTGGTGTGAATTTTTCAAAAGTTTGTACAGTTATATCCATTGCAAACCGTACCCAGCACTGTCTGGAATGCCCAGTGTTCCTGCACCAAAAGGATCAATGTTTGAACAAGCTCAACAACATCAACAATGACAACATCCACAACTGTACGAAAATATCTTATCTGTCCGCTAAAATGATTGCTTACAAATCTTTACATGGAGAGATGTAATTTCTATGAAAATCTAAACTTGTCAAAGGTATCTACACTTTTAAGGACATAATGGCATGAAAAAAAAAATTGACATGATAAAAGGAAAAATCTCTTACTTGAATATCACTTCCACCAAGTTGATTTGAAAACAAAAATAATTGGATGTTTACAATTCTGGTAAAAACAGTAAAAACAGGAAGAGTTCCAGGGGGGAAGTGGCAGTTTGTGGCAATTTCTGGAACAAGAATGCTGACATTACTGCCAGCATTTACTAACTTGAAAAGCATGTTGTAACTTCAGCTCAAAGACCATTGCTATTTGCATATGTGCTAATCCCAGCAATCATTCTTTCATTGCCCAGTCAAATCTTATACATACGTACAATTGCATGATCCCGGTCGAATGCTTTTGAATTGTGTCGCAAAACATGCTATATACCACGTAAATTCTGTCAGGGATGTCAACACCTGCTTTTCTGTTCCAGAAATTGCCACAACTGCCACCTCCCCCCTTATGTTTTTACTGTTTTTAAAGGAATGTAAACATCCAAATTGTTTTCAACTCGTGGAAGTGATTCAGTAAGGGTCCTTTTCATTATGTCAATTTTTTTTCATGCCATTATGTCCCGTTAACAAAATTTATTGCGAGAGATGCAATTTCTATGAAAATCTAAACTTGTCAAAGGTATCTACACTTTAATTTGTCAACATACTGTGTGAGTAGTGCACATATTAGCCAGTTTGAGGCCAGCAAACCTGCCACCAATTTTTAAATGTGATTTGTATTTATCAGTTATATTGCAGGTATGGCATGATTTTGGTATTTTAGCAACTTTGAGTCACAAAAAATTGAGGGGACAGTTTCAGTTTCATGGTTTGCTCCATTGGAGCCGGTCATTGCAAACTATTGCTTTGACCCCTGGATTTTAAAAAAGACTACTTAAAAGTTAACGGGTTTACACTTGATTTTTTGAGGGGACATTTATGGGGAGCGTTTATTACATACCATACGAGTTATGTAAGTAATCCACTACCGGAGCTTCTGCGCCCCTCCACAGAACATCCGATAGTGGAGTATCTGCGCTAGGGGGTAATGTTCGTGTGGGCATATAGGCCTATCCCGGGAATGGCCTATATGGTGTGTCCTTTGTGGAAGATAAACTTTGTTGGCAGTGTTTTATAAACATGTGAGTTCATCATATATCATCAACACAAAACCATTTCTCTTTTTGGTACAATGGTAGTCCCGAAAGGACTGTTTGGGTTGTTCTTAGAAGAACCGCTATACCGCTCACATTCGCAGGGGGGCAGAATGCAGAAGCCAATCCAGTAAGGTAATCCACTGGGGCACGGTCGAGCCAATGGGCACGGTCGGCGAACTCAATTATGTTTTCAATTAACTAGTTTTGTTTGATAAACAAAACACTTTTATATATTATGCAGTCTTTCATTTTCACTGTAACAAATAATTAAGGATTTGCATTTTGAACTACTAATAACCCACCGGCATTCCGCTGGCGGATGCGCTGCCTCTCTCCGCTTGGTGGATCTTCTGTCGCTCCTCCGCTGTTGATCTTCTGCCCTCGCTCCGCTGGTGGATCTTCTGCGCTCCGCGCCGCTGGTGATCTTCTGCGCTCTGCTCCGCTGGTGATCTTCTAACGCTCGCTCCGCTGGTGGATCTTACGCGCTCGCTCCGCTGGTAGATGTTCTGCGCTCGCTCCGCTGGTTGGATCTCTGTGCTCGCTTCGCTGGTGGATCTCTGCGCTCAATCCGCGGGGTTCTGCTGTGGCTCGTTACAGTTCCGAATGGCGGAGCTTCTGCGCTCACTTATGGGGGACAATCTGCTCGGTCAAAATATCAAAATACTTTAATTCAGTTAAATTTTTCAAATGGCAGATAGTTTGAAAATAAAATTATTTATTTAACCCAAGGTAAAAATAATGAGAGGATGTTTCATTTTATTTCCACACCTTTATTTCGATACGGTAATAAAATATTCACAAATGTTCGTTCCACTGATCCGGCACTGATACACCCAGAAAACAACACAAAAATTGTACAATAAAAACAAAATAATTACAAAGTTTGTCATCCGTAAAACTGAGACGAATATAACGAATATATTCATCTCAGATTCATTAACATGACGATCACTTGCATTCGGTGTGAATATTTCTGCTTTGAATGCATGTTGCATTTTGAACAACTCATAACCCACCGCTCCGCTGGCGTGTCTTCTGCGCTCAATCCACTTCACTTTGGATGTTTTGCGCTAGCTCCGCCTGGTGGATGGTTCTGTGTTCGCTCCGCTGATGGATCTTCTGCGCTCGCTCTGCTAGTGGAATTTCTGTGCTCGCTCCGCTGGTGGGATCACTGTGTCCGTTCCGCTGCCGGAGCTATCTGCGCTCGCTCTATTGGCGGGCGAATGCTTGGTCAAAATACTTTAAGAAATTTGTTTTGAATGTAATATTTTGGTTTTATAACAAATGTGTTTCATGCAAACAATAATGAGAGGATTTGCTTTAGCACAACCATAATAACCCACGCTCGTTTGTAAAACTAATCAGGAAGTTTTAGTAGACCTACAAACAACAGAAGCTTTTCCCTTATTTTCCAAAACTCTAGGTGTTATTTGGAAACAAATATTAAATCGATGCAGTTTGTTGTGTTAACTATGTGGCAATCGACACGCACGCAGATCCAGATCTAGCCAGACCTCGTATTCATTTTGCGTCTACACGGCCAACGGCCAAACTTGATCCAGATCTGTAACGCGTACATGGTGTGTACAGGCTTGGTTAGTGTCGCTGCACTTTATCATTATTCTAATTACAAAATTCCTTCGTTTGTGAGACACGACATTTTCGAGCTGAACCAGGCACAGGTATGTTACTGGCCAGTTACCAAAGCACCGTTAAAATTCTCATTTTTTGAAACATGGGGCGCCTCAAGGAATGTGCTAATATTGCTTTAAGAATTTGATATTTTGACCAGCAGATGCCCGCCAATAGAGAGCACATAAGATCCACCAGCGGAGCGAGCGCAGAAGATCCATCACGGAGCGAGCGCAGAAGATCCACCACGGAGCGAGCGCAGAAGAATCCCACCGCGGAGCGAGCGCAGAACATCTACCAGCGGAGCGAGCGCTTAAGATCCACCAGCGGTGCAAGCGCAAAAGCCCGCCAGTGGAAATTTTTATCTCGAGTGAGATTGTACTATATTTTATATAGTTTTCTGTTCCGAGCGCGGATACTCCGCCGACGGATTTTCTGCACTCGAGCGCAGGATTTTTCCCTCGCTATATAGTGACAGAGGTGTTTCGTGCGCTCGGGCGCAGATGCTCCGCCGACGGATTCTCTGCGCTCAAGCGCAGAATTCAGAATATTTCCCTCGCTATTATAGTGACGGATATGTTTCCTGTGCTCGAGCGCAGCAACACTCCACGACGGATTGTCTGCGCTTGGAGCGCAGGATTTTCTCTCACTATATAGATGACGGAGGGTGTTTTTCCTGCGTTCAGGGCGCAGATATCCACTCTCGGATGTTCTGGGAGGGGCGCAGAAGCTCCAGTAGTGGATCACTTACATACATGACCATACAGTATGATAAAAGCTGATATAGTACACACAAAAAAGTTAAATCTAAATTGCCACTTTCAATCAAAGTGAACAGCTGAATCGCAATATGCAATACGGTGCGCCACCCGTCCAGCGGTTAACCTTGCCAGTCCAATTATTGACCACAAGGGTCGACATCACCGTCCAACTTACATTGGATGAACATGCAAGTAGTTGGATATTTATGTTGAAAATGGCTAAACATCAAGAGTTTGTGTGATCGAAAGAAAGCAAAGGGTTTACTTTTATGTTTAAAATAAGCTTTTTATTGTGCTTTGCACGCAAACCGACAATTATATTGACAAACAAATGATCAGTGCAGGCTCTGGATGTTGACTTTTTCCCAAGATGCATCGAGAAAAATTGACTCTTGAGGCAATCATTGGCGGCACAACGCATTGCGAATGCGAGAAATGTGGACTTACTTCAGATGTTATGCCTATCTTGGGATAGTCTTCGCGTCCACCGAGTCCACCCTTGGGTAGTTGGTGATCTCGCCAGCAGCTGCCTAACGCCAATGTCTTCCAATAAATTGTTAGATAGGTCTAGGTGTCTCAAGGCCGTTTGTGGGGATTGCAACGAGGGCGGTATCAAACTCTTTGCAAAATCCCTAATGAAAACACACACAAAAAAACAAGGTTGTTGTTAAATCCGGGTTGGGCAGAATGTTTATTTTTTAATTAGTATGTTTACACCCAAGACAATGCATCTTAAAAACAACCCCATGCTGCATCATTTCAACATTGCCTGAAAGTTTTTAAAATGCAATATTCATATTTAAACTTCCATTTAAAGATTAAAAAATTTTTATACTGTCAAGTCAATACTGTGCATGTTTAACTATTGTAACATTTTAATAGCAACAAATTGTTCACTGCTTCAGCTCACGCTACAGGGTCCCTCACACAAGTATCTCATTAATGTAATTACAAAACAAATATGCTGCCTATATCTGTGCAAAGATGTACAAATAAATATCATTCAGTCAAAATTTTGTACGTTCCATGTCAAAATGAGAAGTCAAAATGTGACTCATATATTTTTAGGAAATCCATTTTTACTAATCATGGCATTCAGTTACATGTATATCACATGGCTAATAATATAGATCACTGTTTGCCAGTAAATGTGTGTTTGTACATGTACCTGCATGCACATGCAGGCATGTTGATGCAAAAAACAGTGTTAGACGATCCTGAACCATCTTACACTTTTGAGGCCGACATTCTCCAACACGAGGTGTTCATTGAAGTTGACTTGGTCGTAGCTTCTTGATTTCCTGCATATTCAGAGCTCTGAAAAGAAGAAAACTGAGGAATTTTAAGGGACACATGTAGTTGCAGTTGGATCAGCAACTCCTTTTCATAAGCATTAGATTGTGGGTTCGAAGCCAACTCGGGCCAATGTGGTGTGAACTTAGGCAGGCACTTTACCTTGCTTGCTCTCTCACCCAGGAGTATAAATAGCAGTACAGGGCATATGCTGGGAAGATTAAATCAGACTCGCTGTGTGGGAGAAGTGGTGAACCCCCCACAGCAACATTAATGATGGAGTCTGGCCCAAAGCCAAAGCAGAGAGAGGGGCACTCTGCCTACGGCGCACCATTGCATTTTTTTAGGAATTTTAATACAAGAACTGTATATAGTTCTCAGATATTCTAGCTTTTTTCAGATCCATGGACACAAAACCTGAGTAGACATTTTCCATCTGTTACTTTTCCATACTCAGAGCTCACAAAGGGAGAAGGTTGTATGAGGAATTTTATTACAAAAACTTTCATGTGGTTCAAAAAATTTGTTCCTGTTTTCAAAAGGTACATTTGCGATTCCAGCACATTCTGTTTTTTTATGTGCACTAGATATCCTTGCGAAAAGCTGTCCCCAAATTGAGTCGATCCCAGCTTCCCGTTTTTGTTTTAACCAATTGCTGGTTTACCCACGGTACCATAGGCCACTGTGCTGTATTTCTGTCGGTTACGGACAGAAGAGAAAATACAAAATTGGAATTTCTTACAAGATATGGCTAAATTTGCACGCAAGATAGGTACACATGGGATTTACTAAGGCAACGGGTCAGACGTATAAAAAATCTCAATTTTAGGTAAGTCGGGTGACGAGGTGTGAATCACAAAATGCCTTTAAGTACATTTCTGATCTATAGCCCTTGTTCTAACAAGATTATGCCTATTTCAAATTTCCTACAACAAAGCTGCACAAAAAATGCAAGGACCCTCTCAAACAGAATGCCTGGTACATGCCTATTGCAAGCACAGGAAAACATTACAGTCCTATTTCTTCTCTGCTCAAAGAGAGCACCTTTAATGCCTGCACTAAGTATAATGAAAAACAGGCAATTCAACTGCATGTAGCTTAAATTGTCCATACAGGCAATTTAAACCAATTTTGACTACACTGACATATTTTACCTCTGTTAGGGAACTTTGATTACTTGAATATGCTAGACCACAAGATACACATTCCACAAACATGCACAAATCAGATATTTTAAGATTTTTTTACAATTTTCAGATTTATCAAATCACTAATTGTGCCTTTAATCAAGATTTTAAAAAATAAGGTTACAAATCAATATTCGACCTACTCTTGTTTTAAAAATAGGCAAAAAGTCAACATCGTTGACTTGCTATATACTTTAGCACATTTCTCCTGTGTATTTGTGACTAACAGGAATAAATGAAGCACATATTGGGAAAAGGTCAACATCAAAATCTTGATATCCTACATATGATTCAAAGAATAATTATACACTTCTCTCTTCAAAAACTTAATTTTAAAGGGGCATTTTGTGATAATTAATGTTGGTTCACCAAAATGGGTACATTTTGCCCAAAACATTAAAACAAAACATCCTTTAGCTCCAAGATTTCACAGGATAAATGTAAAAATAGTAGCTTTCTTCAGATACAAAAACTTTGACCACTCCTGGCAAAATCTGGGGTTCTCAGGATCAGGCTATATTACTAATTGGACCATGACCCATTAAACAATAAACAGAAAATTTATAATGTTGACATTTTAGTTGCCTAATATTGAATCCACATGTTTAGTGGTTTGAAAACAAAACACTATTAAAGGAAGTAATGAAAGAATTGGTTAATTGATTTGTTGGAAAACAGGTATGCATTGCATGTGACATTTCAAAAATGTAACACAATGTATCTGCAAGAGGAAATGTGCTTGGGCCAAAAAAAGGTCTCTCCAAAAGGAAAAACACACAACCAATTGTGTGGTAAGTTTTGGGTATTCCCAGGCCTGCATACACAGGGAGTCTTGCTCCGAGCTCTAACTCTAAGGGACCGTTTATTATTTGTGAAGGGGGCTGGGAAAAATATTGGGGGGATGTAATTTTTGCTCTTACAAATGGGGGATAAGTAATTTTTTTAGAAGAGCAGGTGGGTTATGCAGGGGCGGTGCCAGGGTAAAATCATAGGAGGGGCGAAACATCATAGGGGGGCAAAACAGTACAAAATGATCTCATTTGGGTTAAAAACCCTAATTTTTGTCCAAAAACCCGTTTTTCCTAAATTTTGAAAATCTCAGGGGGGCAGCCGCCCCCCCCCCGCCACCCCCCTGACGCCGCCCCCTGGGGTTATGTAAAACGGTCAAATACTGAATGTACAAGTGTCAGCAAATGAAACAATGGATCTGTAGATAGGTGATAACATCTGAATACCGTGAATTCTAAAACTTTGTGCAGAGTATACAAATATTTTATTGTGGGGTTGATAGACCCTACATGTAGGCCCAATTGTACCATAAAAATAAAGGCTGATTGTAGCTTTTGACTTATTCACTTCTAATCTTCTTTCTGAGGTATAAACCTTTTGGTTCACTAATCCAATGTTAGGTTTCATCTTATTCCATGCACATCTAACCACCAACTATTTGTGGTGGTCTGGCACTTAAGTCGGAGGCTATGTACAATTTCATGAGGCAATGGGGGAGGGAGTCATGTAATTTAACATCTAGCAATAGCGGGGGTTGTGTAACTTTGCCATATCGATCTGGAAATTCTCCCAGCCCCCTCATAATTAATGAACAGCCCCTAAATATGTTACATAAGTTTGGCTGGTTGCAAGAACAACTTTTTTCACTCCTTTTTGTGGGTCATATGCCTGTAATACACTGCCGTACTTGAGTGACATGTGCCCTACCCAATATGAGCCAACATTTGTCATTATTCCACAAAAAAAATGCCTAAAGCAGTCTTTGCCCTCCAATCAAATGAACTAAAACTTTGTGCCCTCCTCAATGGTGACATTTCACCCTTCTGACTATGAATAATAGGCCCTGCATGAAATATTAAGCTCATCTAAATGAAAGGGAACAAGGTATCATCCCTGGAGAACAGTAATGTAACCTGTGGAATAATAATAATTTGCTCTATCTGCTCATGACCTCCACGTGGTAAAACTATGTCAAGTTAAACTTTGTCAGTGACATGCTTTCAACCAACTAGATGACAAAAATAATATGAGGGATTATTATATAATAGGTTTGTGGTTGTACCATACTGTGCGGTAGCATTTTAGTAATAGAATCTGTATTATATTTCAACTTACCAATTTGACATTTGTGGCCGTCAATTTTGTGAACCACGCATTATACATTAAACTTGCTACAATTGGTACCAGGTCTCTGTAAATTACAATATAAAAATTAAGACAGAGTAAGTCAATGGCATTAATTACTATGGGTTACTGAGGCAAAACTTCAAAGAATAATAACACAGCAGACAATTATGCCTTCCCATCATCAGGCGCGGATCTAGGGAGGGGGCGCGCGCCTCCCGTTAATTCTGCAAAATCTTGCAAAATCAGCCCATTTTGGACAAGTTTAGCCTTTCAGCCCCCCGGTAATTTTGACGTTTTTTCAAATCCTGGATCCGCCCCTGATCATGCCCCACTCCAGTGGCTTCAAACAGGTTGGTGAATCTGTGTACAAATATGCCCATAGACAATTTTGAGGTTAGCCCCACCAAGAGTCAAACACAAAGAACTACACAATGCAAATACACATAGGTATCAATGTGTTTTAAATTTCAGCCAATGATACAAATGTGTAATTATGTTGGTATTATGCCATCAGGTCACTTTGCAATGCATTCTGGGAACGTCAGAGGGTGATTTGAACCAATCCCAGTATGCATTGCAATGTGTCTATATTGTAGTGCACAAAACACATGTCAGTAATTAGGGATAAAGAAGTGTGCAAGGAGCAGACCCCTGAGGTACGTGCGCTCTCTCTGCACCCCCTGGCTACGTGCGCATTTTTCTACTTGATGATACAATCAAATATGGGGACTACAAAGTAGTCTATAGCCATGTTCACACGTTCATAAAACTCCAAGGGTTTGAAACTCCGGAGGTGAAAATTTAATCCAATTATTTTACTTCACTCCAACTTGTGTCCACACGATGGCCAAAACCCTGAAATCATCCCCCTGACCATTCTCCTACGCTTCTCATATCGGAGTGTAGACCGGAAATCAATATACCGGAAGCCGTGGCTTTCCTATGTGATATTCAAATGCTGGAATTTGTCAACAAAGATGACCTTGCGAGGTCACCTCCCTTCACTATCCCCCGAAGCTGTCCACATGGCACAACACTCCAAAACACTCTGGAGTGTTATCAGAGTTGGAGCTTCACCCCCAAGTTTTTTAGGGGGATAAAACCCCGCTAGACCCTCGATAAAACTCCGGAGTGTAAAACCCTGAATGCGTCCACACGGTCAAAAACCCCGATCGACACTCCAGAGTTTTGAAAACTCCGGAGTTTCAGCCTCCGTGTGGACACGACTTATATTATCTGCTGTGGAATAATAACACAAAGCAGGAAGTAAAGTTATGTTTTAATACTAATCTAATTCTGCTGACATCTTTGTCAACATATTGAAACTATTGGAGAGTATATGAAAACAGAATTGCAAACTAATCTGTGATTTTAACTACTCTTGAACAATGAATGAATAACAACACTAAATTGCGCTATCAAATATCATTATATAATTATAATGGCACTGATTTCAGCTGCAAAATATTTGTATGTTATGGCATTAGAAAAAAATGTTATACAAAGCAAATATTTCCTATGTTTGCAAATAGTAAAAATACAATCAAGTTTCTGCAGATAACGCATAAAAACGTCAAAATTGGAGAGTCTGTGGCCACCACAAAAACTCCAAAATTGGAGGGATGTGTAGGTTTAAGTAATTTTACCTATATTTAAAAACTCCAATATTGGAGTTACTTTAGACAACATGCATACCTCCAAAATCGGAAGGTCTTAAAATTATTGAAATTTTACACAGATTAAAAGTTCTATACTTAAGTTAACCTAGCCACTGGTATATATTGATAATGGAAGCAGGGGCAGTGCCAGGGAATTTTGATGGGGACAAGTTGAGGTCTTGTATCATACACAACGTAAAGGGTGTCTGAAGTTGGTAATTTTTTTGAAGAAATGCAGTACAAATGGTACGATTTGATGCATACTTTAGGGCAAATTTTCCAACTTCTTCTTCTTTTTCTATTGGACGGGGGTACTGACTCCTGCTTGGATGGGGGGGGCAAAGATCATGTCAAGGCACTTCAGGGGGCACTGTCCAATTACAATGATACCAAAATCTCACATTTGATCGGGAAGTACAGTTAAGGCTTAGGATCAAATTGTAGCCCTTCAGTGGTTCACAGGCAAATTTCCTAATCTTCGAACAGATTTCAAAACTTCAAAAGAAACTGACTGAAATAAGGACTGGTTTTCAATGTAAAACCCCAAACACTCCAAAAAATTACTGGTTTATTTCAATAATTCAGTAACTAAGTTACCAAGAGGTACTTGACAGCTCCTACTGAAATGCATATGGTTATGCTCAAGAAATCACATGCTCCCATGTTGATGTCAAAACTTGTCCACACAGCCCTAGTAACAATCTTGACTTGCTGAAATGGGCTTGTTTCTGATTACACAGCCTCCATTAAACACTAAATAATACCTCTATGACTGGGAAAACTTTAATTGGTATAAATAGTTGCATTTGCAATTGATGGCACTCAGGCATATAACTGAATATCCTTGTATGGCAGTGGATAGAATCATGTGTGGGTGTAGACGATTAGGAATGGAACAGGATTCGTTTGTTATGCATAAAAGCATACACAATAACTGTTGCCACTGCGACCGTGTTTATATTTATAGTATTACAGAGTTAGCATTTATTTGAATAAATGGCCGTCATTTTTCTGGTATGTGCCTATTAAACGTTGGGTACTACAAAGCCTGTCTACATTTTTAAGGTGTCAAAATTCAAATGAAGCAAATATGAATCTAAATCTGAAATTTAACTTGATAATCATAGTACTTTAAGAACTCTCAACAAGTGCTCGGAACTTTGATGAATCCAGAACAATTAAATTTATTACCACAAATTAAAAAAGATCTCATGTGAAATGTTTTGAACTTAAAACCTTATTAATTTGTATAGAATGATTTCAATCTTTGGGTATGTCAATGGAATTTTTCATTTTTTTAAATTATCTGAATAAACACAATTAATTCATGTCCTTTTCCAAATGACGTCTATTATTCCTTTTAAAGACAGGTGACACTTCCTTTTACACATCCACATTGTCAACAGAAAGTGTTTGGAACCTTTCAGTGACACTGATCCTCAGCACTGAATGCAATTGAAATGTGTCACTGTCACAATGTGCTTTTCCATTCAAAACCTGTACTCCCCCTGCAGAAGAACTTGGTAAAGACTTCCCCAAAGGGAACATGGATTTCAAATGATAATAGCAAATTTGGATAGCTTAATTTGAAATACACACCCCCTCTGTGGAAGAATTTAGGTAATGACAAACAGAGGAGTATGGATTTTAAATGGAATTGCCCACTGGGTACCTATGTTTGAAATCCATACCATACCACCTATCTGAGGAATACTCCGATAAGTTTCCACAGGGGGAGTGTAAATTCTAAATAGGACGGCACACTGGATAACTTTAATTGAAACACACACTCCCTTCAGGGGGGGTGCACTGACATAGGGAAGTGGTGTGGATATGTGCGGCCCTTAACACCCCCTTTTGGGGAATTTTTTTTGCCTTCAAAAATTTTAGCCCCTACTTTGAGAGACAAATCAGTTCCCAAGCCCCCAAAATTTGGAAATCAGGGCTGCACATACCTATCTGAAAAAAAGTTTAGTTCCTCCTTTTTTAGGGTAAATTTTTGCCTTAGAAGATAAATTTTAGCCAAATTTTACTTCAAAATCTTGCAAATTTCTAAAAATTTGAGTTCCTAACAAGGCCCAGTTTAAGAGACAAATAAGTTCCTAAGACCCACAAGTTCGGAAATCAGGGCTGCACACACCTACCTACAAAAAGTTTAGTACCCCCATACCCCCCTCCCCGGAAAGTATTCCATAATGTAATAACCCATTGGATAACTTCATTTGAAGTACACACTCCCTCTGTGAAAGATTTAAGTGAAGTCTACAACAGGGGGAGAATAGAAAACAAACAGAAAAGCCCAATGAGCAATGCCTGAGAAAAGGTGCATTACATTTCCTGGTTTGCAGTGACAAACAATTCAAGTTGAAACAAACACAGGGCAAGGTCAAACCCACAGTGAATTCTGTTTGCTAATCGATCCTGAACAAACTAACTTCCTTTCTATTCTAATTTTACATTCAATGTTTACAACATTGTTCATATGGAGATACCACGTTTTCATGAATCAAGATGCTAGTCCAGTTTCTATTGCTGAAATTCGATTTCATTTTAGATTTTAAAGTTGAAACTATCTTCTGAGGGTAAATACAAAATTCTATGTGCCAATTGAACTGAACAATTCCATCTTTCTTTAGGATAATTTGTGTTCAATAAAGGTAAATGCAACAAGACATTCATGCCATACATATTACACTTATTTTAATTGCCTTTTGCAGGCTAGCCTAGGCTAGGCTAGGCTAGGTGCACCCCCAAATTCACAAAAGGTTTGCCTTTCACCAAAAGATCGATTTTTTTCAAAAAAAAAGCATTTAAATGTCCCCAAAAGGTCAAATTATGCAGAAAAGTACACTAGTATGTTAAATTATACTTTTCCTTGTATCAATGAATATAACACAACATAACTGTATAATTGTTAAACTATATATAGTCAATATAGATGTAATGTAAAGTTTTGAGATTATTCGGAATCCCTTTAAATTTTGGAAGGAAGCCAAAACAAATTGATTGCTGGTAAAGGAGATGGTGAAGAGAGATCTCTACTTTCTACTTTCTAGAAAGCAATAACTTGCCCTATATATAGTCTGATATCACTTATGAGCATGGGGCTGTTTCAAATAAATTGTTCTAAGAGTTACAACTACTTTTTTTCCATGATTGTAGTCTAAATTTGATACCCTACATTGCAAGTTCCAGAACCAGGACGAGTCTTGCATTTTTGACAACCGATGCTGGTTACGCCCCCACTAGCAAACCAGACTACAAGACTGACAAGCAACTTTTGAATCAGAATAGATATGACATTGGAAATGAACTATCACTTACAGACAAACATACACACAATATTATATAGGATTACGCATCACTGTAAAATTGCATTTTGCACAATAACAAAAGGTTCAACGGCCCATAGAGTACAAATTCACACACAAAAAAATGCCATTTCATTGTATTCTTGTACACATCGCTACACAGTCAGTGCCTTTGCAGTTAACATGTACAGTGTCTGCCATAACCATGTCTGTTTGCCTGCACAAAGTTTTGGACATTTAGAGTTTTGTTTTGCTAGAATTTAAGCAGATACTTATCATATTTGAATGGTAATTTTTATATCAGAATATCATATGAATCTGTGCAAAAACTAGCAAACTCAAAGGTGCAGATTTTTGACTTGTAGGCCCTTTAAAAATCAGTGTTTCATGTTACAGTGCCCTTAGCCAGTAAACCCCACTTTTTTCTCAGCATTGGTAATCACTAACATTAACTTTCCCAAAGGCTATAGAAAATACTATGGCACGAAATGCGATTGTGTCATCAACCCAACACACATTTGGGCAGGAAAAGCCTGACCAGGCTAGATTTGTAGAAGTTGTAGATGTGGCGTGCCACAGGTAGCCATGGGAGCAGTGTACAGGGGCTGCCGCATTGAATCCCCACCAAACCTCCGACCACTCCCTTGCTTTTTCCCTTTAATCCTTCCTTTTTCCTGAGCTAAAAACAGGGAGGGGTAGGTTTTAACTAATTGACATTAAAAATCTCTACAAACTTGTTCTTTTGTCTTCTTTATGTGTTAAACTTGAAATTCACAGTGTGAAATTTACCAAACAAGTCATCATTTCACAAAGCGAGTTTGATATATCAACACCCTGTGTGTCAATAATAAAAAAAAAATACTGCAAGTAAACTTGCGTCATCCCCCTGGCAAGTTGGCAGTATGGAACTTGACCTCAGATGACCTCTGACCTTGGTCCATGACCTTTGATATCATGCTCCCCTATTGCACCTTAACCCCAAGTCTGGTTTCAATCGGACTTCAACTTTTCGAAGGAGACCTGAAAAACTAAAACCTAACCTTGGTTAGAAAAGCTAACCAAACTGGAACACACATACACATACATACGGACATGCGCGCCCTCACAATATCCCCCTCTGCTTTTCAAGCCAGGGGGATAAAAATAACACCAGTGGCAGTGAGTACTTACTTGCTCTCAAGATGATCAAAATCATTGAGGCACAATTCCTTGGAATCTTGTGAGAGATAAATGGTGTCAACATCCTGAAGAGAGAGAGAGAGAAGAAAGTAAGACAGGTCAATGTACTATTTAATAAAGTGGGAAAAACAATAACAAAATAATGAAAAGGGAAAAACCAGACAAGTGTGTTACAAGAACATAAACCTAGCTATTGAACAGAATGACATCTGCAAGTGCAGACTGGTTTTAAGTCTTTGGGGCTGATCCAGAGGGTGTATTGATTGAGTCCATCACACAATGCACAGGTTTTGGAAATTTCACTTCAATAAGATCATGTAATCCCACAAAAAAGCCCCCAACCCCAACTTTTACACTCATTTTAGCCCACAAGGTACTAGTACTTTTGCATGATCATGTGGTTCTTAAACTTCTTGAACACTTTTTATCTCTAAGTACTGTCATGTTTAGTACAGTACAGTATAGGCACATTACAATGCATTATGGGATTGATTCAAAACACACTCTAGACCGACCTATATGCAGAATTAGTATCTTATAATTTTATAAAACTAAAGGAAACTTTAGAAGTTAAGTACCAAAAGTTGGAAATGGCTCAAACTGATATACTTTCACAATTTTATATCAATTCCAAAATGATATGCAACAGTTTTATCCATGAACACTGATTATTGCTCTAACTCAAGTTTAGTGCTACTGCAATTTTAGATTTTAATTTGTAGGATTTTGAGTGGATTATACTTGGATATTTTCTGGTCCTTTGATTCATGCAGAACATGTTAAGAGGAGATTACTTTTGCTGTGTAAGTGTAATGTACAGCTTAATCAGGATTGTAATTGGGACTATGGAATATTGAAAAATACTGCAAGTAATCTTGCATCATCCCCCTGGCAAGATGTCAGTCTGGAACATGACCTCAGATGACATTTGACCTTGGTCCATGACCTTTTTGACATCATCCACATATGAGGGAACCCCTATTGCACCTTACCCCCAAGTCCGGTTTAAATCCGACTTCAACTTTTTGAAGACCTGAAAAATGTAAACCTAACCAAAGTGGAACACACATACATACACATGCAACATGACCTCAGATGATCTTTGACCTTGGTCCATGACCTTTTTGACATCATCCACATATGAGGGAACCCCTATTGCACCTTAACCCCAAGTCTGGTTTCAATCGGACTTCAACTTTTCAAAGAAGACATGAAAAACAAAAAACCTAACCAAACTGGAACACACATACACATACATACGGACATGCGCGCCCTCACAATATCCCCCTCTGCTTTTCAAGCCAGGGGGGTAATAATAAAATGAAAAAATATAGGGGTGAGATTATTCTCCAGCATGGGACTCTACTCAGATCAATGCAGGTTATGTGGGTCATGTTTCTTTAAAACAAAAGTCTACCCTACCAAAATATTTGCGACTACTGTGACTAACACTAAAGGGTACTACTGTTTTTAAACCAAAGCGATCATATCTTGTTGTCAATGTCAATTTATTACTGGTCAAATTGGGTAATTTTGCATGTGTAATTTTCCGTGCTTCTGCAATTTTTAGCATTTTCTCTTGTTTTTCACTTTTTTCAGCTATCCTATATAGACTTTCCTTACACCTCACACAAAATTAAAAAAATTGTGTGTTCTTAATTTCGCGCTTGTTCAGAAGTGCGCGAAAAGTGCGAAAATTAATGTACCTGAATATTCTACTTTCACAGTATTATTTTCTATCATCTGACAAGACGTGTGAGAGTGATAGCTGCAAAATAAAGATAACCAGGCCTGATGCTCATTTCCACATTGAAGGTTTGGAAACAAATGCCAATGTTATGTCAATCTTGAGTCTTGTGATTCTAAATCTTTTGTTTCATGCTTCACTGGATATCCTTGAGAAAAAGGTTATTTGTAAAATGATTACAGGCAAAATACCAAAGTGTAATTTCTTGCAGAGACAAATGAATCAGCTCGTCACATTAGGCAATCATTTCAACACAGAAGATACCAAATATTTCACTTTTGAAATGTCAGGGGGACAAGTCTGAGGATCACAAACTGCCATTTTATGTCATAAGACAATTATATTTAAAGATTTGCCCAAATCTGACTTAAAACTCTCAAAAGTTCATTTCAAACAAGATTGGCATTCCTAAACCTCATTGAAGATATTCCAAAAACATTCTTCACAATTTCCCATGAAAATGCATTAGTAGTGGTTTGAGAATATTTTAAGGGAGGAGTAATCATTAATGCCAGGGCAGTTAAGATTTAAAGGAGTTCCTGGGAATATGAAAACATTTTTGTGAGTGGGGGTACATGAAATATTTCAACAAGGAGAGAGAAGGGAATATGAACTTTTAAATGGACAAATTTAAAAATAAAAAATAACTTCTGTGGTAATGCAAAATTTTCAGAATGGAATTGAAAGAGGACACAACATTTTTTGCAAAACAAAAAAGTTGAAAGCCCCCCCCCCCCGTTTAAATCATGACGTCCTAAAGATGGACAAATTTAAGTGTACCTGCCTGCTTATAGTTTCTTTTAATTTCTTCAAACTGCTAAAAATGTTTGGATAGTAACTAATTCTGTGAATATTTGAGAGCATTTATTTTGTGTAAACTAGTTGCTGTGAAATGATTACTTCCCCCAGAATCATATAGTGCAATCCTTGACATACCTGATGTTGACATCTTGATAAAAATATGCCAATGATAGCACTAACTGCTATTTGCAGAGCTGATTCAAATTTATTGCTGAAAGAAAAATTGGTGCTTGCCATATTCATGAAATTTCCCGTTGTAATTTTAATTTATTCAAAGAACATGTACAATGCCCAGGAAAGGAAATCCAAACCATTTCTTCTAATTCATTTACTGCAAGTATTACTTGTTTTTTACATTGAGTGCTAATTTCTTACTTCCATTATAAATAATTCCTATATTCATTCCCTCAAATTAGAATTCATAAAATGAATTAGCCTATCTATTCTTTCATGTTTTATCTGTTTACAATTCAAGGGAATGCAATTACCTTAATTTGTTTCAGTAAGAGATTATCTATAGTTTGCTCCTTGTTTCAAAGTTGTAGTTTGTCCCCTCAAAACAAATAGTCAATTCACAATTATGTTTATTTGGGGAAAAATTAGCTATAGGTCTTCATCTTCCTTGAGTCATGACATCAGCACGGTCGGGGTATTTCTCGCACACATTTAAGTGGACTTAAAATTTTAAAAAAAAAAAAAGTGCGTGTGTGTAAGCCAGTAGTTTCAATCAATGCTCGTGATATAATGCGCAACCACTGGAATATCGCTCTGACGTTCACTGACTCGAGGGAAGTAAATGCACTATAGTTTGCGTCCTTCAGGTTGTAATTATTACTCAATCTTCTCCCGCTAGTAGAAGTTGGCTTATTTTATCCTGTATTAATTCTCCCTATAATACAATTCCTTCAAAAAAAATTTACGTGTATAAAAATTATAGTTTTAGCGATATAAATGGTCTCCACAGCTGTTACATGGTATGCAATCGAACCAACAATAGGTGGTAGGGCATAAAGGACATCTCACCATCCATATGCAGTTTCGTCAAAACTTGCACATGGTTTTTGAAAACTGAGATAAGATGGCACTACCAGAAACTGGTGGACACAGATAGCGGCCTTAGCCAAAGTAATGTCTACTCTTTCAGAGAAAAGTCTGGCAAACAAATGAGCACAGAGAAAAAACAAATAGCAAAACTGCTTCAGTTGGTGTCATCTTTTGTCAAGTTTTTGTTTCAATAAAAAGTTTCTGTTTCAAGGTGGGGACATCGAATACACAAATACAGATGGATATATTTTTACACAAACTAATCAGCCTCTACTTTTTTGGGTCAACAACCACATTTCTGGACATGGTAAAGTCTCTATAGAGAAAGGGAGACAGAGATGGGAATGACAGGAGATAGGGAAGGACAGGAGAAAGGGAAGGACAGGAGAAAGGGAAGGACAGGAGGAAGGAGGATAGCAGAAAGGGAAACCAGGAGAAAGGTAAGGACAGGAAAAGGGAAGGACGGAGATAGGAAGGACAGGAAAAGGGAAGGACCGGAGAAAGGGAAGGAAAGGAGAAAGGGACGGACAGGAGAACGGGAGGGATAGTCCCCCTTTCCTTCTCTTCTCCCCTTCCGTCTTTCTCCCTTCCGTTCCCTACTTCCCTTTTCCTTCCTTCTCCTTTCCTTTCCCCTCCACTAACTCCTTACCCATTCGCCATTTGCCTTTACTCTTCGCCCGTGCGAGCCGGCGCCCGGCACTGCCTGCTCCCTGGCCGGCCCTGCGCCTCGTGCCTGCCCGCCCCCAGGGGGGACTCCCCTGCGGCCCGGTCCTGCCCCTGCTCCAGTGTGCCGTCCCTGCGCCGAAACGGGAAAACTCGGACTAGTGCATCCCTGATGCGTAATCCATCAATTGGGATGTTTAGGGAATGTTTATTTTGTGGGGTCAAAGGTCATGTAGGGTCCTTCCGGTCAATTTCCATATCGCCCACAGGTCTTGGCCAGCTGTTATCTTGAGCAAGTTGGTGGGGTATACAAACTTAAAACTTGAAGAAAGTTTAGATATTTTGGGGTCAAAGTACGTAGGGTCATGGCGGTCAAAAGGGCATATGGGCCATAAGAGGTCATTCTGGACATACCATAAAGTCCTGGCTCGGTGGTTTCTTTTATAGTATTGTACTAGGCGATCCTCGGATTGGGCTATCACCGTGTTTTGCGGATCACCTGGATTGAATTGACCCTCGGGTTTTGCGATTCCTTTGACCTTGAAGACCCATGATGCCACCTTGCCATGACCTGTAAATTTTCATCATCAACAATGACCCAAGCCCACCAGGTCTCGCATGAATATACCACAGTTTACCCCATTGGAGCTCTTTTACTTTTGAATGACCCCTGATTGCCTTTGATACCACTAACCAAGACAGACTCGGTTTTCGTAAGGTCAAGGGGAACATCCCACCAAGTTGCAGGAAGGTGTAATCCTCGGTCTAAGAGAACATAGGCAGTCAGACAGCACAGTGACAGAAAGGACCCCATGTATAAAATATGATGGATGGCAAAGGTTGAAAGTGGGGGGCCACAAAAAGGTCATTAGGTATTAGAGGTCAAACTGCACTAACTATATGAGTCCTTCCAAGTTCCGTTGAGCATGTTTGGCTGGTCACTGTAATTTATTTGCAGAAATAGAAATTGTATAATGAGTGTGAGCCCGCGCTGCGCGTGGGTCTTCGCTCTAGCTGAGTATTCCCGTTAGATGAGTATACTGGAATGTTTTTCAGAACAGAAACCAAGGTATTGTAATCGACCTAATTAGCACGATGGGTGCTCATATTCCATACCGTCAAAGCATTGGGTATGAAAACCACAGCCAACGTACCCAATAATGGACACCATACATTGACTTCCGACTCCAAAAGAACCCCTCTCCCGAAAAGTGACACAAAAGTGGTTACGGCAAAAAACCTCTAACCCCATATCCAAAAATCATATCCATAAGGTCAAAGCAAGGCCAAGTTACACGATAACGACCCCTGGATGCACCTTGACCCCAAAATGGACCCTCGAAAAACAGACCACCAAAACTTGTACGGCGAAACTCTACCACCATACCAAAACTCAAATACATACGTCAAAGCACAACACGCCACGTACCCCGATAACGACCCATGGAATGGACCTTCGACCCAAATGACCCCTGAAAATCATGCAACAAAAACTTGTACGGCGAAAACTTTACCCACAATACCAAAAACTCATATCCATAGGTCAAAGCACAGCTAAGTTACCCAAAAACGACCCATGGATGACCGTTGCAGAGCTGCCAACATTGAGATTTGGAATCAGGGAGATTTGATCTTTGAATCGGAGATTTGTTTAGAATCAGGGAGACTTTGCGTAAAAAATAGCGACGCATTGCAGTTAATACCTATTCAAGAGGGATAAAGCCAATGGATATTGTTTTAATAGATCAATTGAAAGCTTCCACCATTTAAGGAAACTGTCAGGTAGGGAACTTCGTCCATTTGGATTTTTTTAAAAGAAATGACATGCAAAAGTCGTGAAGTGAAAAGTCAACTTTCAAAGCGTCGTTAATCTTGAAAAACGAAGCCACCTCATGTTATGAACTGCATTCATGAGATAGAGCTCTTTTAAAATAAGCTGTCCCGAAAAAGAAAAAAAATTGACAGGGCTCCGCCGTTAATGACAGCCCCCATTAAGGAATAAGGAAACTGTCAGGTAGAACTAGTACCTAGAGATTTAAAAAAAAATATGAAATGGAAAAAGTCGAAGTAGTTAAAAGTTCAACTGTTAAAGGCTCCTAACTTGAAAAAACCGGAGGCCACTCTTCAAACATAGGCAAACTGCACCAAGAGATAGAGCTCTTAAAAAATAAAGCTTTCCCGAAAATAAATATTGACACGCGGATCCGCCCGTCTGACAGGACCCCGTTTAGGGACTGGTCAGTGGGAACAAAGTTCAAAAACAGGAACCCCCCGTAAAATAATTATAAACTAACACCTGTGGCACTAATAGCCAATGACATGGGCAATCTTCCTCAAAAAAAGGCAAACAGCAAATCACAACAGGTTCATTATCTTGTAGGCCTATCCCTTTGCACCACTGGAGTTAATTTTGTTAACTACACTTTAAGACACAGCATACCTATATAACAGTTAAGGGTTAAATATAAAAAATATTGGTGTGCTGGTCCATCGAAAGAGGGAGAGAGGAGAAAAACTTGTCAGAAACCCAAGAAAAGGACTATATTATCTTTTGCGTAAGAATGTGTTACTTGTATTTTCTTACTGTTTATAATTTTATTTTATCTCAACACCACCCATCATTTTTCCATGACCCCCTGAATGACCTTTGACCCCCCCCCCAAAAGGACACCCTCGAAAAATGTGACCCATAAAAAAGTACGGCGAAACTCTACCACCATACCAAAACTCATATCCATACGGCAAAGCACGGGATCAAGTACCGACAACGGACCCTGGATGGACTTTGACCCCAAAAATGGACCCCTCCAAAGAGTGGACCAACAAAACCTCGTACGTCGGTGCTCTACCCCACACCAAAATTCATATCCTTATGTAAAAGGACGGTGATGATGATGAAACACATAGCCGGACAAACCCATAAGACCCACAAAGTTGATTTCTTTAGTAATATAGATTTTGGACAAATTGGGGGGTCAAAGGTCACATAGGGCCATTAGAGGGCAAATCAAAGGGGGCACATGGGTCATCATAGGCATTCTGCGCATATCAGTAAGAGTCCTGGACCAGTGGTTCTTTTAATTTGTCATAGCATTTAGTTTCAGAAGGGTTTATTATGTAGATTGACCAAAATGGGGTTCAAAGGCCTATAGGGTCATTAGAGGGCCATCTATATATACTCAATATGAGACTTGGGTCATGGTTCTTTTGATAGGGGGGTGGGCCTTTAGTACGATCTTTTTTTCCAAAAACGAGGGGATTCTTAGGCCATTTTGGTTGCTGAAACACAAATCCCGGGACGCTTTTTCGCCTAAGATGAATTTTTAGGTTGGTATTAAAAATGACTTGTAAGTTTGCCTGAACACGAAGTCAATGGGATTTGGTGTTAAATTAGTTCACTTGCCAAAAATCTGACAAAAACAAAACCAATTGACATTGATATTTACTTAGCACAAAGCATAGGTATATTTGCTTCCCTAAATATAAAAACCTGTTTCCAAAGTTAATTCAAGTTCACGATTCCTAAATAAAGAAAGAAAAATGTTCGTCACCTTGCAGAGGGAGTAGAAGTCACCTCATAAGCACTGCAATCATTTTTACCTAATGTAATTAAATGCAAATAAAAACAACTCTTCCTTTAAAAGGAAGTTGCCGTCTTACTGTCTTTTGTCTGTTAAAATAGGCATCACAGTTGAATGAAAAACAACACTGGAATGGCCTTGGCATGTTATGTCACGGGATCTGTACAGGCTTGACCTTACAACAATTTAAATGCCCTTTCATAGCACAATCGTACAGGTCTCCGGCATATAGCCTGTTGTTTAGGTTACAACTCAATAGCATCACTTGTTGGTATCATGAAAACACTCCAGTACATGGCAGTATGGACAGGTTATAATAGGCTTGACCTTACAACAATACCACTGTCTTTCAAATCAGTAACCCATAAGATCTGGGTCATGATTTGGTTATTACGTGTATTATGCCTTCCTTAATTGAAATGAATTTTGTAAAAAAAAAAAGAGTGTTTCTCCATTGAGAAATGACTTTGTTTAAGTTTTCTTGAATGAAAAGTTGTTTAGCTGTTATTATAATGGCACCTTTGAGGAATTTCTAGCAAATCGACAATGATTAAGATAGTCGTTTTTTTTTGGGTTTGTTCTGAAAATAGGAAAATATCCTATTGATTTCATGGACAAAATTTAAAATGTCATTTTTACCGACCTAAAAAAATTCATTTAGGCCCAAAAAGCCTTCTGATTTTTTTAGCAACCAAATAATGGCCTAGGAATCCACTCGTTTTGAAAAAAGAATTAGAAAAAATATCCATTTATGCCACAACCCTACCTTTTGTTTGACTACGTGTGAAGGTTGGAATCGGCAAAATGTACACTAAACAGTTGTTTACTATTCACACTCACAGGTTACCACGGCATGCGTTACAATGATCTGTAATGCAGAAAGCTAGATAAAACCATCGTATAGATCTCTTTTCAGCAATACATTGACGCTTGGTTGCAACACGTAATAAAGATATCAGAGGGGTCATGACATTCTTGTAGCAGAGACCAAATTGTCGGGTTTTACGGGGTTTTTTTTAAATCTCTATTAATTTTCATTTGTTTCAGGCACTTTGAGGGAATATCCTCTATCAAAAATAGAGGATTTTATTAGTGACAAATTTCGTGAATCTGTTGAAAATTATTTTTAGGATATTCCTAGTCAAATGTACATTAATTTCTGGCAGATGTGTTCCAAAGATTCCACTTAGTATTGGATATCGCTTACCGCCACTTATTTTCAACATTTCCGCTTTCAACGACGCGGGATTATTTAAAAAAGGTTAATAAAGTCTGATATGTAAGGACAATAATGCTAGTGAAGCCCGTCGACACAAAATCTAAAACCCGTTCCAAAAGTAAGGCAAGCGTGTTTGTCGTCCCAACTCGGAATAGAATATAGCTATCCCACCAGTGTAAGGGTATAAAAAATATTCCCGAAGTAGGCCCACCGCTGTCGCAAGTGAATACCCCTTTTGTTTCATCATATTATAGGATCGAATATTTCTATCTAGAACACCTAATATATTAAGTGCCTTCAACTTTCAGGGACCACTTATAAATTCCCGAACTGGTTTTCAACCGGTTTCAAGGTGCCTCTTAAAAAAGTCAACGTAGTGGAACATCGATTAGAGGAACAGCCACGCTGGGCATGTGGTTTATTACATTGTCGCAGCAATGTCCATCTTTTATCGAAACAGCAAACAAGAAACTTAACAATGACACACCAGATAAGGTTTTCTGCAGGCGTACATCCAAAATGGTTTCTCAAAGACCTCAAAATATAACCAAGATACATAAACTAAAAATTCTAACTTGCGTCGAAAAACCAACACAACCCCCAACAACATTTTCACCTCCCTATATCCATATAAACACTATGAAATAGTCAGTTATAAATGCATATGGGAAACCCAAAGGATTGGCACTTCTGCAAAGGACGATACCCCGCTACCAAATTTGCTAAGGTACGGACTTAATCATTTTGTGAAGTTTTGCCTTTAAAAAGTAGCAAACTTATACCTTGTGTGAACAATTCTTAGACTTGGTGTCTAAGAGTACCCGAGCCCGAGTTATTAAACATATACGGAAGTCTGATCTCAAGTAAAACAAATTCTTGTTGTGTTATCTATATAAATAGTCGGCGCGACCTTAATACCCAGGGCAAATTTGTTTACACTAAATCTAATCAAGTCAAATGAAATTCGCACTTGGTTTGAGCTTCGTCCGGTAAGCCCATTGCCTTGGTAGATATGGCAATGTTGGTAACACATCGCCCTATTTCATTTTCGGCCAAGAAACCCCACTAGAACCGGTTAATAGGTTGCCACCCACACTAAACCAAAGCATTCAGCTAAGAAGACGACAAGCATGGCATTCAGATGATGTCCAGCAACTTAGACAAAAAAAGATAGAAAAGTAACACAAACTGCTACTACCCAAATGCTACCCCCACCGTCACTAAAAGTTCACAACAAAAATCCTTCTAAAACCTACGGCGAAAGACCCACTACTCCAGAACAATTGCAGAATTGTGGGGGAGGGAAAAACGGACATAAAACGGCCCCGAATAACTTGTTTCGCAAATAAGGAGCCGACATATTAACACACCGCCGCTCTCGATGCCCAATAATCCATCAATTCAAATGAATTGATGGAATAAAAAAGGGAATGATAGGAGAAAAGGAAGGATGTGAATTAAAGGGCAAAGGACAGGAGAAGGGAAGGGACAGGGAGAAATGGAGGGACACCGCGAGAAAAGGGAAGGACAGGAGAGGGGAAGGATACAAGGGAAGGATAGCAGAAAGGGAAGGACAGGAGAAAGGGAAGGGACAGGAGAAAGAAGGACAGGAGAAGAGAAAGGGAGAAGGACAGGAGATGGGAAGGACGGAAAAAGGGAGGACACAGGAGAAAGGGACAACGGAAAGGAGAAAGGGAAGGACGGAGAACGCGGACCAGGTAAGGGATAGGAAAAAAAAGGATAAAGGATAGGAAAAAGGAATGATAGGGAGAAAAGGAAGGATGTGATAAAGGGAAGGACAGGAGCAAGGGAAGGACAGGAGAAAGGGAAGGACAGAGAAAGGGGAAGGATAAGAAAAAGGGAAGGATAGGGAGAAAAGGGAGGGAAAGGGAGAAGAAAGAAACACTGAGCATTGACTTTACACAAGCGGACTTTGATTGGGTTATGTCTCTCCATGTAAAATCAAAACATACAGGCATACATCTGTGTGAATCCACCACATGGTCCTAAACTCTGGAATGGTCATTCTATACCAACCGTATTGTGGATGCTGGTATTGAGTTCACGGCGGCGGCACCGAGATCAGGATAAGATCTGGGGAATCATTTTGCTTGAAAGAAATAAAATGTTAGTTAAGTTATTTAAATCACACAAAAAATCAAGTGTACAACTAGCAGTAATACAAAAAACATGCTATTTTATTAGTGTTGTGTATGTATGACACCAATGTTCGGTGTGATTTGCTTATTTAAAGGAGTATGGCTCCTTATCTGCATGCATGGAACTCTTACTGGATGATGGATCAAAGACTCTCTACACGTAAATAAACCAGAATGGTTAGTTCTTACTGTGACAGCATAGATGACAGTTTTTTAGCCTGGGCAAAGAGAGCTCTAAAGTTAGACCTGGTCGTTTATAATCTGTCTCACCAGAAAAGACATTTTTGCTTTACCATTGACATGATTTTTTGGCATTTATTTTGAAATTTGCATTTTAATTTCTTTTGATATGCTAAGTACTTTATAAAGAAAAGATGAATATAACTGTCACATTTTGGAACCACACTTATTTTGACTTAGAACCAGGGCTAACCTTTAACACCTGGTTAACTTTTGTGGCATACAGACCTTAGAGTTTAACTTTAAACGTTTAATGTTCTTCACTTTGGAAAAACAATATTTCTGCCCAATTCTAAGGGTGCATTTTCCCAGTCTATAGCATATATTCCAAATGCTAATTATGTCGCCACAATGGTTTTTTGATGAATAATCTACAGAATCTTATACAAATTCTCACCTTAAAGTATACCAAACGCATATCTGCTCATTTGAAAATCTGTTGGACATCAGAGAGTAAACTCCACTGTAAGGGTTGTTTTAAGAACGTTTGGACTGTATGAATTGGTTTTTTATACCTGTACTAATTTAGATTCATTGGGGTCTGTTGCTTCAGTGAATGAGGTTTGGACTTCAACTTCCCAATCAGATGACAAATGGAAAATACTGCAAATTAAACTTGCAGCGGATCACCTGGTAGGGAGAGTAGTAAATAAGCAAATCAGCCTCATTAATATTTGCAAAAAATAGTGTCATCACTATTTGCAAATATTACTTGCACGGCACACCCACTTATTTTTCCGGACCTACCATAGTTGTCAAAATTTAGACATGGAACCTTTTATTAAAGTAATGGCCACACACAGAGCAAATATGAAAATGAGCTCATCTTAAAAGGTGCAAACGGAGATTTCACAGATCAGGTGTCCCTAAACAAACTCGAAATCTACTGATTTTTTTTCCTGATGTATAAGCTTTCCATCAAACATTATCCCCATCTGAAAACGGTATATAAGCATGAGAAATGTTTCCTTTGGTACAAAAATTAGCTTAAATTTTCATTTCGTATTAGGAGCACAATACTAAATTCAGGCCCTATGTTTTACATTGAAATAGAAGCAAATCAAAAGACCTTATTTCTTCTCTTTTAAGACAGTTCTGTAGCAAATACAATGGTGGATGAAATCTATTTGAGTGTTAATATACTATACAAATTATATTAGTGACACAATATTTGGGTACCTCAAAAATCCTCTCGTTGCCACCTTTAATATGCAAAATTATGATGACCCAGTGTGCTGGTATGACCTTGCATGCACCACTCCCACCATTACCAGTTTGGACCCTGTGGGATCTGCGAGAAGTTTACCTTATTAGTCAACTTAACCAAGTTAACCTAACGATAATGGAAAACACCACACACACACAAGATGCACACACGGAAGCCATCTGCTGTGCACATATACAAGCATCATCCCCATGGACCTTCAGCAGGGGAATAAAAAACCATCACTGAAAAATACCTTGGACATACCCCACTCCTACCCCCCCCCCCCCCCCCACCCACATACGGACACACAATATGTACGACTGGAAAAGTATATCCTTTTTCCACAAAAGGATTGAACCAAAATGCTATACTTATCATATACAAATTGAATTACCATTATTATTGTGGATAACAGTGGATATAACTACTGTCCAGGGACAGGACTTAGGACATTTCAAAGTTTTGCAATAAAGTACAAATCTGCGGTTATAGTTTAGCATACTTGGAATACACTCTAACTTTTAGATGCATTTCATGTTCTAGCACATTTGGTTTTTGTTATAGATTTCACTAATATCATTAAGAAAAGGTTTTTCCAAAATTTCACTTTATTCGATGTTGCGGTTTTTATGAGCAATTAGTTTGATCGCGTGCATAGCACATAACCACTGTGTAGTAATTCCTGTCTGTTTATGAACAGAAAATACAATTATGAATTTCTTCTGAGTAGATATCGAATTTTCACGTAAAATTAGACGCATCTATAATACGTGGGCCAACATTAGATAATATAAAAATCGTCAGTTCTTTGAGGAAAATGGGGTGGGGTGAGACTACGACGAGGCAGTGTGCCAGGCTTTGAATCATGAATGGCCCCATTAAATAGCAATGGGTGAAGTACAATTCTTCCCTTGATAGCAAATCAGTCAAAAGACCAAGTTAGGATCACAACATGCCGCTTAACCGCGATTAAGTATATTCAGTTTTTATCTTGAGGAGAATGTGGCCTTACCCCAAAACCCCATCTGCAAAGTTTTGCACTGATATTTCACCCGTGTTGATTGAATCCCCATAGAATCACTTGTGTAATATTGGTCGAACTAGAACCAAATTGGTTCACATTTCAGCTTCATTAACATCCAAAACCAAAGATCCTTTAGCCCTAAGATTTCCCATGTAAAATGAGAAATAGTAGCTTGTCTTTCTTCATATACCAAAATCGTTGACCCATTCAGTAAAATCTGGCCTTCTGGGAATGAGGCTATAGGCGATCGTCGGATGCCCTTTAATTATATTACTGCTAATCTAGCTCTTCTCTCAACTCTCATCAACATTACTTACTTCCATCAGAATCTTCACAAACAGGAGCCATAACTAAATTTCATATATATTTTTATATTTCATTATACAATTTCATATATATTAATTACATCCCAAAATGTGTTTTTGAACTTCACAAATTTGTTCCATATTTTTAAGATTCATATTATTTCACAATATTCAATCAACTTTTGAGAAAAGTTATGGAAGCACTGTACAAATGTGACCCCCTAAATACATTGGGAAGTAAGCACTTACTGCTAACTCAACTATCTTAACTCCTACAACCATGGCATGAAACCTTAATAAAACAGTCTTCCTAATATCTAATGCTAGTAGTAACAATCTTGAAAACAAGTCTACAACATAATGGACACCATACTGCATAATGGTCTTTACGCAAAGGCCTGTTATGACGTCTATCAGATGCATGACTGACTTTTGCATGCGATAGCGTGGAACAAAACCAATTAACAAAGACATCAGTCGTCTTCATTACATCAGTCTGTCGTTTAATCAAGTAATGATGTATTTTCAATTAAGAACATAATAAATACTCAATGTAAACTGTAGCAATGGTGTAAGGCATTTTCATGGTGTGCAAATTGTTGCCAATTGAGAAGCTAAATTTTTGTTTCAATGTGTCTGGGGGAAACTGTCTCAATTTCAAGTGCTCATGGTGAAGAGAGAATTAAAATAACAAAAGGGATGCATTTAAGTGAAGACTCAAAATAAGACATTTGTCAACCCAAAGTCAAGAGTTTTGCCGCCACCCAAAACCAAATCAATAACATAACATAAGAATTCTTATAAGCTGTTATTAGGATCCGGATACTGCATATAATATATGAGTACACTCATGCAAAATACTCCATAAGTCAGAGATAGTACAAACTATATATTGTTTATCCTTGTGACCATACCACAATTTGGTATTCATTTAAAACAAATGGTTACCACTTTTCCAATTTTGAACCCCTTATCATCTTTTTTGACCCCCTATCTCACTTAATCTACTCCTTTAGAATGGTCATCATACATTTTGTGTATGTCATAGTGTTAAGAACCCCCTGCTATCAGTGCTCCTTTGCCCCAACCCCAGGTGATTCATAAAGTACTTTGGATGGTCTGCTCACCACTATTTATATAGTATTTTTTTCAGATTCAAGCAGCCTCTTTATAGTTGCATATTCACAATCAACTGGCAGAGTTTGTGAGAATTTCTTGACTAAGTAAGACTAGCTTACAGTGTTTACATTACCCCAGTTTGACTCAACAACGAGACTTGGACTGAAACAGAGAATTACCCGTGCCACTGTTTGAATATTATTGGGGTGCTCAATGTTGTCACAAAACATCAAAAGCTGCTGTTTTAATTGTTTTTCGATACAGAGAAGTGCTCACTCCTAATAAATGAGGTGGTCCATTTTGTGGGGGGAGTGGCATGTCTATGTGACACACGATAATGGCTGTACATCAGAAATTTGCATTTTGCTGTTTGTTGTTTGAAGTATGACTGAAATAAATGGTATTTTTGGATAAGGCCAGGTACATTTTATACATAGTGCCACATATCCTCCCTCTTTGCACAAGAAGTTTGCCAGTAATATTGAACGATTTCTTACCTGAAAGAAAAGCAGCGGGGGAAAGATAAAATGTTTTCTCTTCTTTAACATATTTTCTTAAGTATGGTTTCATTTGCATCTATCTGATGAACATAATTGGAATGACTGCTTGCCAGATGGGTTCCTTGTGTAAACATGCTGTCACTCATAATCAGCAAAAATGATATTCCTCTCTCTTCTTTAAGTTGGTTAGCTCATCAACGCATCCTGCCATAGCTCATTCTTTTTCTCAGATTTGAACAAACATGCCATACTATAATTTTGTTGATCATGTTAAAGCCAATATCCTTGTCACTTGATGAATTGCTTGATTCGATTAGCTGATTAGTAGAATCATTGTAAAGTGCATTTGTGAGAAGATCCATGTTGTACGTTACTGTACAAATGAATCACACTTTTTCACCAGAGGTTTTGAGTAAATATGGTGTACTCAAGGCAGTGGCAGATTTAAGAGTCAGCAGTGTCGCAGCTGCTGACATGGGCCCCCCCTAAAATATGCTCTTAGGGCCCCTTGGACACACGTCCTTAGTCGCATAAAATGCGATATATTGCGTGCTTCTTGCGCTAAAGGGGCCCACCTTAACAAGCTGCTGACAGGGCCCTTTCCTTAAATCGAGGCGCCAATGAGCTCAAGCAACTGTCTATGGTAATGAAGATAGAAATTGAAACCCAGAAAAATGCGTAAACATTCCTCAGAATACCTGATGTTAACAGTATGACTACCCAATGCTAGTTTGTCATTTATTTCCAAACTTAGTTTATAGAAACCAAAATGAAGACACATCAAGTAAAAATATAGTGCAGGGCTTGTCCTTGGATAGGGAGTGCAACTGGAGAGGTCGGTCAGCAATTCAAAACTAGGGTCTTTTGGTGAGAAGTTTGATGCCCCAAAAATGATGTGATAATTGTTAGGGGCGTAAAGAAGCTAGGATTTAAATGCCAGCCATAGGACAAAATGGAAGTGGATTTTATTTCTTTCCCCATTACAACATGGCAGGAGGTAGAATGATTGGTTTAAAACAGGCTGGTGACTACCAGCATTTATGGTTGAGCAAAATATTGTGATCTATTGATCTTAACAGGAGAGACAGCCTCAATTTTCCATTTCAAAATGCAGTACAACAGAGATTCCATTCTTTCCAATGATTGAATGTAAACTGCAACTTTCCAAAAGTTGATCTACCCCTGCATGAGGTTTTTGAATTCAGTGGTTTTATATTTCTAATTAAGTTGACAATTATGGTTCTTTTTTAAAGTGTTAAGAGAAGAAATCAATTAAACACTTTGGACCATTTCACTGTCAAACTTCTTATTATAGAATCAATTATTATGCGTTTTTTGTGACGAGTACTCCAAATGTAGTTTTTTTTTTTGGTCAGGCTGCTTCAGGACAAATTGTTACACTAAGTACAGAATATGTTGGGCATCACCAATATGTATTGGCTATTAAACATGTGCTTAGTTGGTAGCTAAATATTTGTAATTCCTTCAGTACTTTTTTGGGTCGGTTAATGATGGATATGATGTTAGTCCATATCTATCCTCAATTGGGGATTTCCTAATGGGGTTATGACCTACTGGTTGTAAACTTCTGGTCTACAGAGCAAAAATGTCAAACCTTGCTTTGTAATGCAAA
Source organism: Ophioderma brevispina (assembly GCA_023653785.1). NCBI lineage: Eukaryota > Metazoa > Echinodermata > Ophiuroidea > Amphilepidida > Ophiodermatidae > Ophioderma > Ophioderma brevispina. Next base: position 1,744 of record JAMKCH010086555.1, on the reverse strand, counting down.
TCAATGTATGCCAGCATTCAAGTCATCTACCCTCTGGGAAGGACATAATAAGAGACACTGCCCATACCTACAAGACTGGAAATGCACATATTGGACACACACATGAATTGACTACTTGATCAAAGCAGATTTGTTTTCGGTAAGTAGCCAGAGGACAAATTTATTCTTAAATTACTTCCAAGAAACCAGTGTTATATTATTCATTTCTAAATAAACTATGGATTTTAACAAGACTAATTAAAACACCTGACCCCCAATAGCTGAAAATGATCATGAACATACACAAGGCAACCACTGAAAGCATCACCTTCTCTGGGCAATTCAAAAAGCTGAACACAAGCACATTTATTTTATACCAGGCTGACACACTGTGCAGTGGAGGCATGTGGCAGCCCCAAACAAAATGAAATTTCAAAAATTCCCACAGAAAAACTTTCAAAACAGCTGGTGCCCCCCCCCCCAATTAGATGACCTGAAACAAAATGCCCAAAGAGAATGACCGACGTTACATCTCTGTAACCGAGCTTATATTTCAATTTGTTAAAATGCCATGTTGAGGAAGTAATATTAAAGGATGAGATTAGAGAGCACACCACTAAATCACTCCGCATTTTGTGTAATGGTGGGTAGTTCCGGTAAAAACATACCGTCAATTGTAAGCAAATTGGTGTGGCATGGTGCGTAGATATTGTTGATTGTCAAATGTTAATATTTAAATGAATAGTGCAGACAATGTTCTATACTTGGAATATCAGAAAATAAATAAATTTGAATCTACAAATAAATTAGGCCTTCGGAAGTACTCCGTGCTTGGATACGGCTACGGGTTTTACGTGTCGGGTGGAAAAAGTGGTGGCGCTATTCACAAGCCTGTATCTCGAATTCTATCCTGTATCGGTATCAAATTACCATGATTTTTAAAAATTTTCATCTTTTTTTGATATAGAAATATCTTCAAAACATCAAATATGATGTCACCTGGGGTTGAAATTTGAACTTATTTCAAGTCATTTTAGCGTGTATTTCAATGGGAGCGTTATTTGGTGGTGTGCACCCATTAAAGCAAACAGAATCACTGTTACTTAGAGCGTGTATGCTAAAAGTGACATTTAAATCATTTTTCTCTTGTATACATTGCATACTAATTTGCAGAGACCCAAGACTCTTTGCCATTGAGTTCACTCCATTTCAATGTGCCTAGATTCAAGTCAGAATGGGTATTTCCCGGGGGTATTTATGGAGTTTTTAAAATAATTGTTAGCCAGACATGTAAATCATCTGTAGCTAAACTTGTTTGAGGGAGTTTAATCAAATTATAAACTAAATCCAACTATCCCAAAATTTAAACATTGCAAAAAATTGAGGGCGTGTGTCATAAAAATGTAGTATTATTGCTTTAATTAATAATCCCCAAATCAAAATACCTTATGGGATCAACTCCTCATCTACTGCAGTACATTGAACCCTTTTCCACATGCTGAAATCATGGAGATGATTACCCAACATCAACATGCACATTTGACACATTTAATAATAAACGGACATGTCGTACAAATTCACACTCCCATACCGCGTTTGCAAATGATTATCTCCCTAGCCTGGGGGTAAGTTACATGTGTAACATTACACAGGCAATGTGGCTGGTATCATGCATCACCTAACGCATCAATGGCCAATTATCAACCACTCTGTGAAACAGTTCGCTACTTGTAATGACTAGCCCACAGCAGGAAGGGGATGCACA
>JAMKCH010086554.1:0-22772 GCA_023653785.1 Ophioderma brevispina | reverse complement strand
ATATATATGTACCATCACCACTGACAAGTAAAGACAATGACCAAGAGCGTACAGAGAATCACAAAGAACGCAGATCAAGTAGCGGAACGGAACAGAAAACACAACAACCCCAAGTTCCCAAACCTCAAGTACGCATACAGGAGAAAGAACCAGCAAAACAAACATTGAGACACAGCAACAGAGAAAGAAAAAGGCCTGCTTATCTGAAAGATTATACCTAAATCTCACACAAGACAAACACAACAACAACATGAAAACTAAACTTAGAAGTTAATGAGTTTAAAGTTTGGAGCACTCAACTCCAATTCAAGTTTGAGTTTGTTAGTATTAGAAGTTTGGATGTAAAAGTTGAAAACAAAATTTGACTCAGAAAGGTGAGGATAAATGTGAAAATGGTACATGCAGCAAAAAACTTTTAGAACTTTTTACTAGTAAGAAATGAGCATGATTGTTTTCCAAAAGAAGGAAAGGTGTCACGAGAGTGATTTTTGTAATACAGATTTGGTGACGGTATTGCCGACAGTGAACTAATGATCTGGCAACCTAGGTCACTCTCCATGATGGCCGCTATGCAGTTATGAATAAAGTGAATGAGTCAGTGCAAATATCTCTCGAGTTATTAGCTTTATGTTGTCCATCCATCCTGACCGTTAGTTTATATAGATATATGAAGCATCTATAAACAGTAACAAAGGTACACAACTTGTCGGAGAATATTCAAATATATCATGAATTGTACGGTAAGCTATTTTCAGTGTTTCACCTCAACTTTTCGCTGCTATCCCCAAAACTACTACGTAATCGATCTCACAGTCATCATGCATGGCCATAGTCATGACATGAATGATGTGAGCTGTCCCACGCATAACCAGTCTATAACCTGTGAATACCGCGTATACCGTCCCTTGCCAGAACCACTGCTGTCGTGGATTTCAAAGTTCCCGGGCCTTGTTTACAAAAACAAGAGTCATTTTACGCATGATTTGTTAGAAGCATCCAAAACATTTCATATTTGCAATGTTTACAAATTACATGGTTTAATGAAGATCGCAGGTCAGACATGCAGAGTTTGAGATTTTCACTCAGTCTCAGTCATGGTAATGAACGAATGAAAATTTCCTTAGGCTTTAAACTTAAACTTTATTAGCTAGGCTATGTACATGTAGTCTACATTTCTTTTCACAATATTTGTAATACATTTATTTTCATATATCCATTTTTAATTTGATTTTTTTAATGAATTTATTGTTTCATCTATTTGCTATTTATTTTTTTATTATCTTTGTCTATTTATTAATTTTTGTTTATTCATTCAAATTATTATCCATTTACAATTTTTCATTTTTGTATTTATTTATCCATTCATTTATCTTCATTTTTCCATTTGTGTATTTGTGAATTTGCATTTGGTTATTTGTATTTATTTTTTGTTTTAATATTTGTACATTTTCATTTTGTTTGTGTATTTGTTTTTATTTATTGTTTGATTCATTTTTATGAATTTATTTGTTCATTTGTCCATCTATTTGATATTTATTTTTTTATTTGTCTATTTATTAATTTAATTTTGTTTATTCATGAAAAAAAATATTTATCCATTTCATTTTTATTTGTTCATTTATCCACTTTGTGTGTATTTACATTATAAATATAATTTTACTTCATTTTTCCATTTGTGAATTTGCATTTGGTTATTTATTTTTTGTTTTAATATTTGTACATTCATTTTGTTTATTTGTGTATTAGTTTTGTTTATTTGTTTGATTCATTTTTTTTATTTCTTTGTTTTACCATGGTTTTACTTATTTTCTGTTTATTTATTCAATGGTTTATTTGTTTGTTATTTCCTTTATTTGGTTATTTTATTTATCTTTGTATTGGTATAAAATCATTTCCTATTTTTATTTTCTACCACCTCCACCTCCCCCCCCCAAATCCAGGGGGAACTATGGGGAAATCCCAAACATGCACGTACGTGACTTGATTTTTATATTACATTCATGATCTCTTGCAAGTTGCGTTGTGCATGTCCCGGGTGCATGTACAATACTCGGTTCGCAAAAACACGGCGTTTCATTGTTTCAAGCACTGATTTTACATTTTTGTAATGTCTCTTTTGGTGGGAAAAGTACCCATGTCTTGTTTTACTCTTGAAAAGACCCACTGCCCTGAGACTGTCCATCGGCTAGACCATGACCCGATGCTCACATGATGTCATGAGACATGACCGCGTATAGTGATAACTATACCATGGCATGGGTCCGAGATACGGTATCAATCATGGCATGACGTTTTTGTTCATTCAGTTGTTTGATCCAGAGCCTCAGCTCCGAAGCTCTTTGATTAATTCCTCGATGCTAAAAATGACATGATGGGCTAGTAAATGTTGTCGTCTTCATCCATTTTGTTTAGTTCGAAAATGAACTGAATGTTGTAATCGGTGCACCGCGGATACCATGTCCATGATGACCATAATACCGGCATGTGGGCATGCGGTGAAGTTCAGCTGGGAATGAATTGTTAGAATTTTTTTGACCTTGCATATTAATTTATATTCAGTTTGTTTGATGTACTACGGTTTGAGGTGAACTGAAAAGTGTCGCATTTTTTTTAATATAGTGTTTTTTGTATTGGCTTCAAAGTCGCTTGTTCACTGTGTTATTTTGATTTGATTTTGGAAATCAATGTTTTCGTCAATGTCTATCCATCTTCGGGGCCCCAATCAATTTCATTTACTAGCTACGTCACACGCAGGAGTCATTGTGAGAAGTCATTGTGCTCTCACAATGACCCGCGACGTCGCACGCATATTTTAGGAATAATACCATTAGATTGGATCGCGCTATTACGCAGGTTATTAATTACCCATAAGGAAGCTGATTTGGTCTTAATCATTTCGGGTGAGGGCTTTTGTATATAAAAGCTTTACAACCATGCAAAAATATCGGTTTTGAAAAAAACTTGAGGGCGCACTATTTTTCAAATGTGCCAGTGTCTCTTTAAGCTTATCAATCATGACAAAAGCCAAAACCAAAACATGCTTTTTATATTCTACTATAATTTACCTCTCCTCTTGGGTAAATAGCACAAGCCCCAGGCAAATGTTATGTTATCAACAGGTAACACATTTGTGCATTGTGAACCTCAAATGGCTACAAAAATGACAGCCAATAGAACAGCACTCTTCAACAAGAGCTTCGTAAATTTAAAGTCGAATACGGCAACACCCCCAGGATGTAACATAATCAGAAAACACCATCAAACCCAAAGATACGTGAAGGAGTGTCTGGTTTCCATGGCAACGGTCCGAGTACAATATATCCAGCAGGCAGAGTCTGGACCAGAGCGTAAAATCAATGTTTGTGCTTGGGCAGAAGGCTAACTTAATATGGAAGGACCTCTAGTATTGACTGCTTGATAGATTTGGTTACTGGAAGAGGTGCAAGTTAGATAAGGGGGCTCAGGGGGAGCTAGGAAAATGTACAAAGAGAGAATAGAATTAAGATCACATTTGGTTATTGTTAAGGTGCTATCTAGGTTAAGCTCGGAGACTTGTGAAAGGGCAAAGGGAAGGGGGAGATTGCTTTACTTGCACGGTAATGTCTATTCACCATCGCACTACTTATGTAATCCTTGGTTAACTTGATATTGTTATGAGATATTTTGGTTCAAACTGTACTTCATATATTTTGGCTATATTTTACATGCTACTGATAATTGAGAATCTCGCTGCTGGTGGACATTTTGTTGATTGGATTATTTTGTTTAAAATGAGATGATCAAGAAGTTAAGCTTCCCAAACAGTGTGTAATAACTTCTATTCATGAAAACATTTTGCATCCCTATACTTATAGATGACTTTGACCAATTTTCGTCATAAGGGATTATTATAAAGCCTAGTCAAATGTTTGGTAAGGGGACTCAGAAGGTGTTTTGTCTAGGTACAGTCTATAGGCTATCAAATAAATATTCACACTGATCATGACAGGTGGTAAAGAAGAACATGTCCTGAATGCGCTGAAAAAAGCAATTAAGTTGTGGGGGTCAGCCGGCAGGGTTATCGGTTAGGAAGATTTATCTAGGCTAGACCATCAATGTGACGGTGTTTGGAGAACTATGCTTACATTTGCTGAGAGCAAGATAAATTGGTCACGAGGTCTTGTGGCATGCTTTCTAGGGTCTGTGGTCTTTATCTAGGATATTGGGGCAGACAGATGCCACAAACTATCGTGGGTGGTATTTCTAGATTGTCCAAAAGAGTCAAGTAGGGAGTGGTGCACTTTTGTAGTTTGAGAAGTCAGTTTAAAATGTAATGGGAGATGAGGAGAGAGTTCAACTAGTTGCTGGTAAGTTTGTTCAGCTGGTAATTTTGCTTATGTTAATGGTGTAATATATCATTGGCAACTGCTACACTTTATTACTTAAGGATCTATAAGTATGATTCTGTTCATAATGTGCAATGAGCAGGGTGGAGAAAAAAATTCGTTTTTGACATTTACTGTAATTTTAATGCTAAAATTGTGAAGTTTAAGGCTTAACTCAGAGATAATGCTTGTCCACATTCTAAATCACTAAGTTAAATAGCTAAGATCCAATCAATGTCCTTCATATTAAAAAAAAACACAACTTTGTAATAAATTTCCAGAGCCAGAATTTTTGTATCCTATGGTACTGTTATACTACACATAAATGTTTACTACATCAAAATGAAAAATTTGTTTGATCTCAAACTTTTGATTTGAGCATTTTAGGTGACTATATTTAGTTCTTGTTGACTATTTTTAATAAATACACACAAAATGATATATTTACAAATTTTTGAGTCAGTCTTTACGTTAAGAGCTACTTTTTTAGCGTAAATGGGGCAAGGCAGTGTTTGCCCTCCTTCATTCTCCAAAATTCTCTAAAAAATTGCCTATTAAGCACTTCGCTATAAGGTTATAGACTAAATATTATAGAGCAGTGAGGTGGAAAATGTTGAAAACATGGTCATTGCCTAGAGAAGAACGAGAACTATGCTATTAAAAGTCTTTTCTCCGTCTCACTCTGAGATATTGGAAACAACTCTAGAAAAGTTTGCACTGGAAAATGTCTTATATAAAAACAGATGACTTACCTACAGGTGCAAATTTAAAAATAGGGGTAAAAGTTTGACAAAGGGGTATATTGAATGTGCACCGAAGCATCTGATTAGTGCATATCCTAGAGGAAGATTATCTAGGCTATTGGGACAACGCTTGCAGGTGTACCCCCAACATACGCATTGATCCAGAGATGATATACAATCCAGGATAAGGCTTGGCAGTTGGTGGAGTGAATTTCTACACAACTATGTATTATCGACTGAACTGGAATTGGTGAACGGAAAGAATTGTATGATATATCTAGGCTAGGGATTCCAGACACACGCAGATTGTCTATGAAAGCTGCACTGATGTAACTGAATCTGCCAACGACTTGCAGAGATATTACACTATGTGAGTGCAACAAGGTCATAAGTGCAATAGCTGCCATGTGAAACATCTGTGAGCTGCCATGTGAAACATATGTGAGCTGCCATGTCTTAAAGCAATATTAGCACATTTTTTGAAGAGCGCCGCCAATTTTCAAAATTTGATATTTTTGCACAGTTACGTTGATAATTGTCTAGGAAACTATACCTGCGAACGAGAATGCTAAAAAATGCGTATTTATCACAAAATAAGCGATTTTGTAATTAGAATTGGGATCCCAGATTGGACTTAACGGCAGAGCTGGAAATGCTACGTTTATGTCCGTCCATGATGAAATAGTGCCACCTTGAGAAAATAACCTCTAACTTGGCTTGCCTGAACTATTAAAACAACTAATGGATGAGCGTAGACACGTACATGGCGCTATTTCCTGGCTATTTCATATTGAAAAGGCCGTTTCCAGCAGCCGTTGTATTATTACCGGGGATCCCCGATAATAATTATTTTAGTACAAAATTTCTTCGTTTGTGACACATAGACATTTTCGAGCTTAACCATTCACAGGTATAGTTTACTAGCCAGTTACCAATGCAATTTTGTACAAATATCCAAATTTTTGAAAAATTGGGGGCGCTCTTCAAAAAATGTGCTAATATTGCTTTAAGATGACTTTTAATTTACATTTTCTGGAGTCAGTGGCTCTTGAATGGTTCTTCAAGTGACTGTGTCGCCTGAAGAACCATTTCAAGAGCCACTGACCAAACACTTGGCATAAGAGTATGCTTGAAGGGAGTTTCTGACAAATGGCAGTTACTGCACTCATGATCTTGTTGCATGTTTTCACACAACGATTTGTAATGTGACATGGATTGGGAAATAGGCAATGGGGTAACCATGCAGTGAGGTTATATGTCTAAGACAAAAGTAAAGAGAGTCTCTCTAGGTGAAGTTCTATGAGTACTTTGTATTTTTGAACTGCATTTACAGAGAGAGAATTAGGGTGTTTTGTACAAATACCATAATGCATTGTAATGTGCCTATACAATACTGTACTCCTATACAGTACTGTACTAAACATGTCAGTACTTAGGGATAAAAAGTGTTCTAAAAGTTTAAGAACCACAAGACATTTCAAGATCATGCTAAAAATTCCTCAAGTATATGCTTTGTGGGCTAAAAAGAGTGTATAAATCAGGGTTTTTAGGTGTTAAGAATAGAGTTTTTGTGGGATCACATTTGAGGTGATTTTTCCAAAACTTGTGCATTGTGGGATTGACTCAATACACCCTCTGGAGTGTGACTAACTCCCTGTGTAAGGCAAAGTAGCTTTAAATTGCTATGAGAATTCATACTAGGAGAGCAATTGTAAAGAAAAAAAAGATGAGAAATCTGATAACAAACCCAGGACTAATATATTGTGTGACCCCCCTGGTCTGGATACCACTCTGTGCTTCAGGCCCGTATGCAGGAGGGGGTGCAGCCACCCCCCACCCCCAAATTCCACAAAAGGGGTAAAAGGTCCACTTTTGCTGATTTTTTTGATAAAAAGGTCAAATATTTAGAGAAATTTTGACAAGAAAGCCCACTTTTTGGTGAAAATGTTCACAAAGGACATTTTTAGGGGGTTAGGTCCACTTTTAGCAAAAAGGTCCACTTTTTTGAAGTCCCGCACACCCCCCCAAAAAAAAGAAATCCTGCTTACGGCCCTGCTGTGCTCTGCATGCTGATATGTTCAATGGTTTCAGGAAACAGATCAACATATAAAACAAAGCATGTGGTACATATCCTCAATACAAAATCAGGCAGCTTGCTAGACGAATATACTGGGGGTGACGGGAAATCCCGTCAAGAATAAGTAGTAGCATGATATAAAACTTAAGAGATATCTAGGCTATGGAAGCTAGCTTTTGCTTAAGAATTATGCCACAGGTGTAAGGGGAAATCTTGAGAAAGGTAATGGTACAAGGTATGATATTTCAAGTCTTGCGATTACAAACTTTGGTGCTTTCTGGGCTATGAGAGCTCGCGTACTGCTTTGGGCTATGTGATGTGCTTATAATGTGTGAAGGGATATCTTGAGAGGGGGTAAAGACAAGTTTTGAAAAGATCTAGGATTACGTTCTCTGAAAGCATCTAGGCTATGAGGGTTGCGTTCGCTTCCGGCTTGTTTGCGTGAAAAGGGGAGTTGAATACAAACGGATATGAGGTTGATTGCATGCAAGGGTAACTGTGTTCTAAAGGTTAAGCTACCGAGTGAATGAAGGCTGTAAAAGTACAAGGAAATCTTATCGAGAGGAAAGTTAATTTGTATAGCATGAAAAGGTCAACTATAAGAGTACAATGCTATAGGCTAAGGACTTTAAAAGGCTTTGGCTGCAGACTGTGTGTTGATCATAGATTCATCCCACGGTGGCTTTAACCATAGACAACTATCCACTGGTGGTTTTGAATGGGCAGTTTTCCGAAATGGGGTGTTTTGGTAAAAAAAAAAAATTATTATTTTTATTATTTTATTACATATACAAATATGTTTCTATATGTAACCTATAGGTGTGAGATTTTGACCACCACTTATACTCCTGGGGCATAAGTTGTGACAACCGTTCCAGAGCGGAGCTATTCATTATATTGAGTGCTGATCTCAATAGCAGTAGCGATTTATTCCGTAAATGTCATCAAGGATTAGAATTGCAAATCTGCCACACCAATCCTTGCTAGTCTTGTGGTTAGGTAGCTGATCTCATGATATAGTGGTCTGGGGTTTGAATCTAACTCCTGCTTCTTTTAAAATAAATAATATTTTCATTATTTTAGCAGGTTAAGAGGGGAAATTCTAAATCCAAAAATGATCAGAAAAATCAATAGCTGTCCTTTGAGGTAAGTGAGGGAGACCTGCTCCTGGAGCCTGGTTGAAGGTCAAAAACTACCGTGTGCTATGTAACCCAATTTAAGGGAGAGCATGTCCCACTGCTTTTATATAAGCACATTTGGGTGCAGGAGGTCCCTGTTCAAGACCCAGCAGGGCCCCTTACCAGGATTTAAATAGGTGCTAAATTCTAGATTTGATTTGTAAAAGAACTGTTGATTAAAATTGGAATTCCCCTCCCCTGTGGTTCGTTTGGACTTGGGCAAATGAACCATGAGAATATCCTACCCTTTGGAGGGGACATTAAGCCATCGGTCCCATGTACATGGAGAATCGTGTATATTGCAGCTAGTTTTGATAAGAAAAGTGTGTAAGCCCCTTGTTGTCTCAAGCCATCCTGGAGCCCTGGGTATTATACTGAAAGGCATTGTCTGAATATGGTATGATCTACCTAGGCTAAATAAGACATAAATAAATTCATTCAGTCCTCAAACTTATCATGTAGTGAAAGCATGAAGTGCTACTTTTAAAGGTGCAACAAGCGATTTCACATATCAGTTGTCCCTAAAAAATCGAAAGTACTGATTTTTGCCCCAATGTAAAGCTTTCTATCAAAAATATCCCCATCTGAAAGGATTAAACTGGGAAATGTTTCTTCGGTACAAAAATTTTGAATTTTCTAATTTCGTATAGGAGCAAATACGAAATTCAGCCTATTAAAGCAAATCAGAATCCTTTTTTTCTCTCTTTTAAGACATTTCTATAGCCAAATATAAGGTAAAAAGTCTATTGAGTGTCTAATCTATATGAAATTACTATTACGACACAATACTTGGGTGCCTCAAAATTCTCTCGTTGCACCTTTAACTTGCACTTTGCTTCTACTAAATCCATACTTAAAATTTTTGTTCAAGTACTGAAGCAAAACAACTTGCAAAATCATGGAAATGCTAAAAATACCTGTATTATGTTTCTATTTTTGATTTATTATTGAAAAACTCATGGGAAGAGAACTTCTAACTTGTGACCCCTATGTGTATAAATAGTTGTATGTCCTTGAAGAAATGTCAGCCTTCTATTAAGCTGTAGTCTTGTATTCAATCTAGTGAGTACTGAAGCCTGAAATGAAATCCACATTAAATGTAATGACACTAGCCTTTCCACTGCATTAGATCCCGGCATTAAATGCAGAATGCTGAAGTTCAGTATCCTTGTCCCATGCAAACACATGGCTTTAGTTCCCACAAATGTAACCCTTATAAATCAACAATTTGTTTCAAGTAATTATGTCATAAAATAATATTTGAAGTGGTCAAGTTAAACGAGTCATTTTTTGCTAATACTGACTTGAGATATAGCCAATTTTAATGTTCAACCTTCCTCTGTATTTCATTGGTCTGATCAACACTAAAATTATTCATTTCTATGAAACCATAAGTCCAATTGGAATGGAGTTTTCAGTAAAATAACAGAAAGACAATGGCAAAAACTTAAATTGAAAACTGAATTTTGATTTGCTCAACACAGAATATTGAAATGATCAAGCCCATTGTTCCAGAGTTTGTTTACTGTCACCGCCATTGCGGCCCCATCCTCCACCACCTGCAGCCCTCCCTCTCCCCTTCCCTTCCTCCCCTCCCCTTCTCTTCTTCCTCTTCCTCTTCTCCCTCCTCCTTTTCCTTCTCCTTCCTCCTCCTCCACCCTCTCCTCCTCTTCTTCCTCCTCTTCCTCCTCTTCCTTTTCCTTCCTCTTCCCCCCTTCTTCCTCCTCTTCCTTTCCTCTTCCTCCTTTCCCCCTCCTCTTCCTCCTTTCCCCCTTTCCCTCCTCTTCCTCCTTCTCCTTATATCATCCTCACCATCATCATTTTCAGAGTACTTATCTACCTTGGATCACTTGATTTCAATTTCTTAATATTTCAGAAGAGCATACCTTGCACACCTTTTCCACTACCATACTGCTCACTTCATGGTATTTTTATATCACCTTAATTTTAAATTAATGTTTCCCTAGATATGTAATTGATTTTACCAGGCAAAGTACTAGCTTTCACACCAATCCCAGCTAACACTGCTTAAAGTACTGATAATATTCTATCTGGGCTAGCAGTAGCAAAGGCAGTCTAGAAAATTGGATAGGTTATTGATTGCATGTAGGTTAGCAATGCTAGAGGTTTATGGCAGCGAGATTAGAAGGGGAATCTAAAAGAAACTGAATATAAGATTTGCAGATTAAAGGGGTTATCAACCACTTCACGTAAACTAGCAACCAAACATTTATTTCATCCCAAAAGTTACACTAAAAAGAAACTGGTTGGAGGGGACATAATAGAAATTTGATTTGATATCATAGGTCAATATCAAGAAAAAGAATGCTTGATCAAATTCATAATAGACTGCAATCTACTATTGCAAACCCAGAATTCTATTAAAGGCTGACTCAGAGATTTCCCAAGGATGGCGCCATCTTCAGAGCTCTGACAATGGCATTGACTATAATGTCAAAAGTTCAGCTCCAATATGGATGCCTCTAGGGAAAGATTTTTTTGCTCATATTAACCAACCTACAATCCTCTCCAAAAGTCTAGGAATACAGCTGTTTGACAGTTTCATTAATTATGACAAAACAAGAATAAAACAAAAAATTACAATGGCGACACTTTTATCAACTAATTTGGATTATTTATTTCACTAACTACATCCTGTGTAAATTTGACAAAAAATCATTGTGGGCAAATATGACTTTTCTTTAAAAATGTACTTTTACACATCTTTTTATGGAAAATGGGCATATAGAGGGCACTATAACATACAAATTATGAACTTTATATCCTATATGGCAAGATTCCCGTGATGGATTTTCCAATTTTTTTTTCAGATTTAGTAGCATGTCCCTGCTTCCCTGCTTATATCAGTTGTCACAATTGTGTCACCACTTCTTAAAATTGATCTAAAAATAAAAAAAGACATTTTGCATGAGGTCAAACAGCTGTGGGAACATTTAAGTATTCATGTGTGAATACTTTTCCCACTCCCCTGACAATGTTGTTCAAACGTTATTCTTTCAGCATGTTTAGAATGTGATCCAAAATTGTCTGATGGGGGAAGGGGAAGGTTAAACTAACACCCTATGTCCCTGCTTTTCTTCAGTCAAGAAAGTGTTCCAAGTAGGCCTACTTTTTGCGAGGATTGTTGAGTACTAAGTAGTTTAAAATCGTATCAACAAAGCATTCAAAATGAACCAACTAAAAGTCATCTGAGCATGATCGAGTCTATTAATCTAAATATTAACAAACACATTTGTTTCTACTTTCTACAATGAACAATTAGAGTGTAACATTTTTCAGGAGGGACATAAGTTTATATGCAGTCAACAAATGGAACATCCTTGTGGCTTAACTCGGTTTTAGAAAAAGACCGAATGCCTAGCGGAATAAGAGTTACATTTTTCCATTTTATCTTCAAAAGTATAACTTCAATATTCAAAATGTATGGCATTGTTGAAAAGCTTGTTTTTCATCCTTTCAGATGATAAAATCTCACTTTTGTCACCAAAAAAAACCCACAATATGTACCTTTTGATGTAACATGTTACATATGTTGTTGATTAAACAAGATCAAATGTTACCTTTACACTGATCACAACTCCTTACAACATACCCCTTAGGATGATGTCTATCTAGGCTAGCAGGCCACAAATAGGATGTGGAAAATTAGATAAGGTATTCATTGGATATAGGACAGAGGCTAATGCTGCTTCAGGTTTTTGAGAGATGTATAAGGGGAAATCTAGAAAACGACCTGGTTGGCTCAAAGGGACAACATGTTTTCAAGAACCTGGTAAAAGTGTGATTGTATCAGTTGAGAAACTTGAAGGCATAGGTCTCAGAGTTGGATATCAAGATTGCTTGGTATAATCTCTTGTTCATTTGTAGTGTGGAGGTCTTTGAACTGACTGATTAAATTTAGGATTCTATAATGCAAGATAGTTTTTGAAATAGATTTATCAGGATCCTAATTTGTTTTGCGAATACATCACCCAGTATTCTTTTGAAACATTTAAAAAAAATACTCTACAAGCTCAACTTTGATGGTCAGTGTCCGTATTGTGAAACATTAAAAAAAATATACAAGCTGTTAGAGTAGACCCCGCAGTAGACTTTGATGGTCAGTGTAGTCCAGTGGAAAAGCGCAGGACTTGTGATCATTAGACCATAAAAGTTCGAGCCCCACTGTGCATAGGTGGACTGACCATAGACCTGCTGTGGAATTTTCTACATGGGCCGCTTGGAATTGGGCCAATTCGGGCCGGACGAGTAAAAAGAGGCCTAATTGGTCAACCCCTATTATTATCTTTGCGTTGGCGAAAATTGTTTCAATCAAAACCCCCCCCCCTTCAGAATTTTGAGGCAACGGTAAAAAAATTTGGGTTAACAGGCGAGTGTAGCGAGCCGAGAAAAAATATATGCTCATGGGCCGATCAAGTCCATTTTTCCACTGCCAGGTTGACTACCCAGTCCGCCTCTGCCACTGTGGCCAACGTGTTTGTGTCCCAGTGCAAGATACTAATCTCAATTGCCTCGTCAACCCAAGCAAAATCTGGGGAGCTGTTATGGGAAATATTACAATGTAAGTGCTGATAGGCTTGAGCGCTTGTAAGGCATGCCTTTGAGCAGCCACCTAGACGAAGCGAAATGATTGTGACGATTTCCTGAAGGCGGCGTAATAAAATGGTCAACTGCGCTTTCAGCCTGTTTACAGGGATTAAGCACTATATAAAAACTTGTTATTATTATTATTATTACTACGCTATCACCTACGTTAGGGCAAAATTGGCTTTTGTTATTTACTCAGAACACTCTTAGGGTGAAATATCATTTCCCCCTAACATATCCCTTTGTATTGTGGTTTATTCTGTTTTGGATAACAAAGGATATATTAATTTATGCAAATGAAGGATAATACCTAGAATAACAAAGGAAATGAATATTAATTAATTTCAATAAGAAAAGAACTCATTATAACCTAATGAATAATTAAAATTTCCCCCTATTCCCATGTTAGAGTTATTATTATTATTATTATTTGAATTTCCTTCAAGGTGACATTGGCTCACATTATATGATTCTGGAAGGAGTTAAAATAAACTATGTCACCTTTTACCCATTTTGTATAATGTGTCAAATTTGCCCTCCTAGTTTATGTGTGGGTGGTGCCAAGCAATCACATAAGATCTGAGGCAAAGTTTACACATACTCTGTACCTGTTATAACATGATTGTGAGATTGTATTACTAGGAAAATCCAAGAGTAATTAAGGCCCACAGTTTGATATTGTGGTCGCTTGATATTGCGGTCACTTGGGACAACCTTGTATTTATATATTTATAGTGTAGAATACTTTAGATTTAATAAAGCAAGACCTGTCGAAATGCGAGAGAGTTAATTCCACTCTAAAAGAGCGACTACCTGGCTCGCTGTGAAAAGAGTGAAAAATAGGAAATTTCACACCACTCAAAGAATATTTTGGGATCATATGTAATCTTAATAACTGAATACCAAACTAACATTTTTCAACATGGAATTGGAAAACTTCCATTTCTTTTCAAGATGGAAATTCTCACTCTTTTTGAGTGACTCCTGTAGTCACTCTCTAAGATTGGAATTAACTCTTTTGCATTTTGAGATGTGCAATTCTTCTTTAATAATCTATTGTGAGCACATTTCAGCAGTCAGTATGCTTTTGTTATTCCTTCTGGATCAAATTTTCTCAAATTCTGTTTGTCTGGAAGGAATCAAAACAATGAACAGAAAGCATCTGTGGTCTAGTGGAAAAGCGCAGGACTCGTGATCATTTGACCGTTAAAATTGTGAGTTCGAGCCCCACTGTGGTCAACGTGTTTGTGTCCCTGGGCCAGATACTTAATCTCAATTGCCTTATCTACCCAAGCGAAATCTGGGGAGCTGCAATGGGGAATATTACAATCTAAGTGTGGATAGGGATGTGCGCTTGGCCAGCTGCTAGCCTAGATGAAGCAAAATGATTGCGACGACTTCCGGATGGCAGCGTAATAATAATAGGCAACGGCGCTTTGAATCCTTTGGAAAAGGCGCTTTACAAATGTCGGGTACTATTATTATTACTATTAGGTAAAATTTCCTGCACTTTGTACAACTGCTAACCCTATTCTGTGTCGGGTGTCATAAACTACCACAACATCCAAGTCAAAGTTGACCCACATTCTGTGTCAACTGTTACAAAATGACACATCTGCAGAAATTAAGACTGTCAAATTTATTTCAGCTGTTGCATAATTGCACTACATCTGGATAAAACAAAACATCTGGGTCAACTGTTATCCAGATAAGTTTGTCATCTGCTATATAGTCCTACAAAATCCAACTCAATTTTACCAAGATTTTGTGCTTACAAAACCTGAATTGAGAAAAATCTCATGCCCTATTTTTGTCGACATACATATTTTTTTATTCGGTCTAAGTAAGGAATTACTTACTCCAAATTGCATCAGTTTAGCAGGATTAATTATTGATAGTACTTGTGGAGACTTCCACACTTGAAGTAGATGATGAAATTCATTATCTGATTATTATTATACTGTAACCTATTCAAATTCAATTTTCACAGGCAGGTGTTGTGTGGAATGTTCTGAATAGACTGCATATATTATAAAGTGGGTCATGTTTTTCATATTGCATTCTAGGTCAGGTTTTCTTTGAGGGCCTGCTACTGGTATCCTGGTAACCAGTACTACCTGTCCCAGGGCCGAGTTGTCGGCGGCTAAACTGTCACCCCATTGGATTTCTAAAGAAATCTGATGAGGAGGGTAGCTGGTTACCCTGGTAGAATGAAAAAGATCTACCTACAAGGGCGTCAACTCTGGAGAGCTAATGGCGGCCATCCAGCACATACTGCCTTGCATGATGGACATGGTTGCCCAAAGGCTAGGCCCAACGCCGAAAACTGTGGATTGACATCAGGAAGGGTGGTCCCCGGACCGCGAGTGTCGTCTGACTTCTGCAATTCTTGCAGATGACACAAAAATGATGATAATGATTGAGCAGAGGATCAGACTTGATTTCAAATGCATGTAACTGTGAATTGCAACATTTAAATTATCTCTTAAATGTATTTTAAAGACACTATCAGTGATCCACTTGAATGAGTCAAAATATTTTAAATTTGCAGGAATAGCTTTTAAGTGACGGTTAAGTGTGTAGAATTCTCACTAGTTATTTCTTCCAACTGAAAAATTGTCAGAAAAAAGAAGAAAATGACAGTGCTCAAAGATATGAACCTCCTTTCAATTATGTGTTGTAGTAAGTTCCGTACGGACAGTAATGACTAAAATATCCGATTTTGCCCTTATTAGGTTGCTTTTGGTATTATAATATGTAGGTTATGTAAGGATACCTATACTTATTACTGACATGCAAAAATCTGATTTTTGATAATTTTTTCCTGATTTTTGATTTAGCAAATCACAGATAGTGCCTTTAAGCGCAATTATGTTGGGATGAAGTAAGACAAAAGTGTTACTGCCAATAAACAAGTAGAACAAAATAAGCTGTAATCACATAAACATACTGGCTGGTATTCTGTAAGGGAGTCTAACTTTAGACCTAGGTTTAAACCAGGGTTAGTCCTACATGAGTGGACCTTTTTTTTCTTTCCAAAATACTGTGAAAGTTAAATGTAACAGGTGAGAAAATTCCTCATGGATGGGCTGGAACGGCCCATCCATGAGGAGTTTTCTCACCCATTACAGCACATTTTTAGAGTATGTTGGAAGGAAAAAAGGTCCACTCATGTAGGACTAACCCTGGTTTAAACCCAGGTCTAAAGTTAGACTCCCTTTCAGAATACCAGCCACAGCCACTGTCATCAGTATGCAAACACTGTAAGGACCTATATCACAGGGCACTTGAAGAACAGGACAATACACCCATTTGCAGCATTGGTAAACAGGTCTGATCTCGTGGTTTACACTTCCACGTCACATTTCTTGGAAAAATGATCACCGGATAGGAAGAAGGCTAGGATGTGCAAGGTGGTGTAAGTGGCTGGATCAGATTCCATCCTCTGCACTTGTTTGGAAGAGTGCGCATTAGGGATGCATATTGAGTGGTGATGATGGGAGTATTGTTATCAGGGTTAACTAGATAAGTAGATGCAAGGGCACAGGCAGATCCAAACATTTATGTGAGACCTAACATCAATTTGAAACCAACCTGAAGTTTTCTGTGCATTTGAGTGGTGCTGATGAATTTTAGGATTTTAGGAAGTTTAGGATAACATGGCTAATTTAGGACACAAATGGGGTGTATCATCATGCCCAGTTTTTGGCCAGCATCTCTTGAAAATCTACAAGTGGCTATAAGATCTCAAGCAGAGTCTAAAGTACTTCACTAGAAATCCATCCACTGATGACACATTTTTAAGGCATTTTGTCTTTGAGTTTCTAATCATCTGAGCATTATTTAAATTCTAAATGTGGCATTTAGTTTCTAAAATACAAATGTATTTAAATTCTAAATCATTATTGTTTAACAGTTGAACAAAAGTATGCTGAAGCTAAACACTACAATGTACTAAAAAATTACAATCAAGCATTTTACAGATTCTTTATGCTTGATTGTAACACTCTAACTTTCAAAATGTTGAAGATCAAAGATTTCTTCCACAGAACACCTTTCTCTTTCTCAACCAATGTCAGAAAAGGTATGATAAATACACCTTCAAAACCAATCCCCCTTTTATTACAAGAGTCCTTTGTTTTGATAGTGGGACCTTAGCCCCCCCCACCCACCCAAACAAATGTTTTCAGTAGGCTGTGTGCATTTCCAAATTAGAGCCATTTTTACCACATTTCAGTTTTTATTTGAACTGAGAAAATTTAGAAAATTTTCATTTAAAAAATATAAGTGATTCCAAATGGATATTTTGGTTTTGGCAAACTAATAATTTGACAGTCAACTATGGTTTGCAACTGTAGACTTGCCATTCTGCCTGATGTGAGCCATTTCTGGGGAAAATCCTTTTCCAAAAAAAAATAAAAATATGCATTTTGCCTTTAGGTTTTGGACTACCTACTGGAAAAAAAACTTGGTTTTTTTTGGCCTTATATGCCTACATCATCTTTGAAAGTAGGAGCCCCACCTTGCCTACAGACTACCAATTATCTAAAACAAGTCTTGTCTTGCTTGAATTAAATCTGATGATTAAGCTTCGTAATTGTAATAGAAGGCGTGTAATGAACAGAGCATCCTTTTATCTCTAGCTCCTGGTATAAATCTGCCAACTGGATTAATATATAACTTGAATGCAAGCCAGTTGGATTTGAGCATATTAAATGTCACATTCTGTTCTGATGAGGAAATAATTGGGCTTCCTCAGGTGTTGGTGGCCGAGAAATCCCAAATTTAGACAATGTCAATAGTTTGAAATACAAAACCCAAATCTTGACAAAAAATCCTGAATTTTGTATATGTTATATGCCTGCTATGCCTCTTTAAATATAAAGACATTTCAAAAACTTGCCTCTTCTGGGCCACAATTATTGGATGAGTGACTGCTTCAAAGTTAGATAAGGAGCAAATCTTACCAAAGATCAAGTGGTCTCTGTAGAAAGAGGGATGGAGAAGGAATTGAATGTGCTCAAGAAATCTTAACCTCATGGATAAGTGACCTGGAAAGGAAATACATTGGCTTGATGATGCCATCCAGACTTAGGAGTAGCAAAGATTTGGCTTTGGGCCAACTCTCTCGGGAAGGAAGTAATTTCAGTACTGATCGGAACTGTGGGTTCCTCTGCTAAAATATGGGGCTCTTTTCTCAGGAAATGAAGCTTTTCAGCTACATTTTCTTTGGCAACAATAGAGCTTTGAGAGTAATAGGTTATGAAGTTTATAGATCTGGGTTTAGATTTTGACTATCACAAGAATAATAGCAAAATGGAATACCAACTTAAAACAAAGGGTAGATGACAATTTTTTAATATAATATAGAAAGTGCTTAGGGTAGTTTGAACCATATCTTCTTCATTTAAGAGTGCTCTTGTTATGCAATAGTATAGACATCTTTCAGACAAAGTACCTGCTATGCCCCTTTAAAGACAATGACATTTCAAAAACTTGCCTCTTCTGGGCCACCAATATGGGATGAGTGACTGCTTCAAAGTTAGATAAGGAGCAAATCTTACCAAAGATCAAGTGGTCTCTGTAGAAAGAGAGCTGGAGAATCTAGAGAAGGAATTGAACATGCTCAAGAAATCTTAACCTCATGGATAAGTGACCTGGAAAGGAAATACATTGGCTTGATGATGCCATCCAGACTTAGGAGTAGCAAAGATTTGGCTTTGGGCCAACTCTCTCGGGAAGGAAGTAATTTCGGTACTGATTGGAACTGTGGGTTCCTCTGCTAAAATATGGGGCTCTTTTCTCAGGAAATGAAGCTTTTCAGCTACATTTTCTTTGGCAACAATAGAGCTTTGAGAGTAATTGGTTATGAGGTTTATAGATCTGGGTTTAGATTTTTACTATTGCAAGAATAATAGTAAAATGGAACATAAGCAAAAAACACAGGGTGGATGACAATTTTTTAAATATAAAGGTAGAAAGTGCTTAGGGCAGAGTGAACTATCTTTATCATTTAAGAAAGCTCTTTTTAGGCAATAGGTAAAAGACAATTGTCACTGTGTGTGGAAACCTTTCATGTGCATATCCTTTGAAATCAAAACCTCCAATGTGCAATATGCCCCCAGTTTCATAACTCCTGGAAGAGGCTTTGCTGAAGCCAAAAATCATAAATCATATCAGAATGCATTTGTTGTTGCTGACAGATCTGAGGGTAAATATAATTTTGCATGTAGGAGGTTTTGCCACTGTGGCTCACTTTGTACACAGGATACTTTTATTTAAAGGTCAAATGCACAATAGGAGGTTTTCATGCTCAAGTGACAATGCAGTACTGCCACATTTCATGATCAGTAACTGCATTGCATTGTCACTGAAAAATCTCTTATGTGTAGTGACAATGCAATACGACTTCTGCTGAGTACCTCTATAAGGACCTACACTGTAAGTGTTTAGGATATAAACACAAAACCTGTCCAAATTGTTTAATATGTTTAAATCCCAAACACATCTGTCTCATCCTGTACTATTTGGTACAAAGAGTACAATTCAAAGGCATTATGATCCAATGGAGATGCCTGGATTGTTACAAATTTAAAAATGTGTACCAAATATTTTTTGTGTTTAAATCAAAAACACAATTTTCTGGGAGGTAGATTCTTAGATTTTGGTCGGGTAACCATGCTTGTTCCAAAAAAGGACTACCACTAGGGGTATCAAATTTGCAATAAAGTTTTATTCCCGCTAGGGGTAACAAATGTAGTTAAATTTGTGACTGCTTCATTGATATAATTTGGAAAATGAACCTAAACATGTCAGAAAATTAACCTGAGTGTGTAATTTTTCTTACAATATCAAAAGTGCTTAAGTGCTGGCACTTTTAAAGCTGTATCTTAATTCATGCATTTAAAACGGGTCCCGCTAGGGATATAATTTCACAGCAAATTGGTCCCGTACGGGGTACATTTTCACCAAAAACTGGTCCTGCTAGGAGTATATTTTCACAAAAAAATTGGTCCCCTTAGGGGTCACTTTCAGAACCCTTGGAACCAGCATGGGTACCCAACAAACCCCTGAGAACCCTCCCTGTGACAATTTTGCAGTGTGTGTTATCTGTCAACATTTAAAAGTGTGTTTGAACTTTCCCATTAACTGCAACTTCATTTAAACTTTCTTTAGGTAAACTCTTGTCAACTTCTCACTTCTGGTCTTGCTTC
Source organism: Ophioderma brevispina (assembly GCA_023653785.1). Classification (NCBI taxonomy): domain Eukaryota; kingdom Metazoa; phylum Echinodermata; class Ophiuroidea; order Amphilepidida; family Ophiodermatidae; genus Ophioderma; species Ophioderma brevispina. The sequence continues at coordinate 2,588 of JAMKCH010086554.1, read as the reverse complement.
TAAGCTCAGGTATGACATACAATAGCTTGTTCATATAATAGCCAATTTAATTGCCAGACTTTCACAACCAACGTTTGTCACCTACAAAATAACAGATCGGAATAATGTAGTCGATGTAATCAGTCTAACCCCAGATTTATTACCCTACTAATACTTGATAAAATTGCATCTTGGTAATTGACAGATTTGCCGCTAAGATGAGTATCACAATACAAAATGGTTCATTATAAAGTAATGTCATTTAATCATATTCACCCCGTACCAGATGACCTACATGTGCATGAGGTGCCGGTGCTCGGAGTAACAAATATGTTAAAGTCATAACAATTACAATGCTTTTGTTCCTGGGGATGATTCCGATATTATCTGCAGATCTTCAATTCGATACACTTAATGGCAATTTGACATCAACTGAACAGCTATATATTCGGGAATTCAAACAGTTTATTCATGTTTAAGTGCCCTACATTGCATAAGAGGTGTTATTACAGGGTGATTACTGAAGTTGCTAACTATTACAACATTGTTTGCTTGGGGAAATCAGTAAGTCCTTAGCAAATGCTTTGAATCAAAGTACCCTTTAAGCAATCTGGATTCCACTCATTTAACATGCCTGACCTAGATGTGTGAGCAAGTGCTAACAGGCCCATGTAATTCCCAATACACTGCCTGCTCGATGATAAGAAGCTAGATTTTAACTGCTTGTGTCGATCAAACTTTCCAATATTCAAGAAGTAAAACTGAACTTGGGGAAAAATGCTATTGTGGGGTGATACTGAGTAGAAGTGGGTCAAACATGAGTTTGCACTGTACAAATTGCAATGTTACAATAATAATTTGAATTTTCTTTCAAACCTTTTGATAGCAAATTTAATGCGAGTTGAAATATATGATCTTATTGCCCAAGTATATGGTGCTATAGACAGAACTAATAGCTAATTTGTGTCATTGACAAAAATTTGATTAATTTAAGATATGGACATTATAAGTAATGCAGAGTTGTCGAAGAACTGGAAGTCAAAGAAGGTGAAGGAAAGGCCAAACATGTCAAATGAGCTCAAAGTTCAAGACCACCCTGTATCATTTTCAGCACAAAAGTTAATACCAAGATGGATCCAACTAAGTTAAAATTCAACTCAAAATCTTACTGAAAAGAGAGTGATGTGTCAACCGTCACACAATCTACATAGTTTGAAAGCCACCCTTTAGGGAAGCAAACCAAAGTAACCTCTAAATCTGTCTTTCCCCAGAGAATTCTAATTCAAATGCAGAATCATTAAACAGTTATTTTTCAAACCAAAGATAACCATAACAACACTTATCCAAGAATGTTAAGAGTATGTCAAGGTTAAGAACACACCTCCTCTCTACTCAAGAAATTTTTTTTCCTCTGGAGAAAACAGCTGAAGCTCCAAATGTCTTCCATCACAGTTTATACAAGGAGGCCCTCAACTGGTATGTTGTAAAATGGCAAGCATTTGCACATCCTCCTTATCTTTGTCTACTTGTTGAATACCAAAACACCCAAAGATCGTTTATTCCCTTGCATATCCCCACTCTTCCTTCACAGTCGAGCTTAAAATACAATTGACCACCATCTTCATGTCAACCTCCTTATAGATTGATAACCTCTGGTTCTCAATCTGTTGAGACATTACCATTCAGCCAGTGAGGAATTCGCTCCAGGTGAAAGATGCTCGCCAGGTTCAATACTAATAGATGCTACTTGGTTAATAGCAAGTCTTTCTTTCGAGAAGTCGACTCTCTTAAACTCCTCAGAGATCACTATGAGTTACAATACGCTCATCCACCAAGGACACAGTTCAGTGGGTTGTACTTGTACATACATTGACATGAACTCACCTTGTGTGATCTGTGTATCATATATCATACCCAAAAACCAGGGGGTGTGTTTTCTAAATACATTGGTGAATGGTGAATGGAAGGTACTGAACTGTGTCAAGGGAATTGAGATTTTACTAGCTCATAGTGGATTGTTTCAAGGGGATAGACTTTGCTTAAAGGTGCAACAAGAGATTTCACTAACAGGTGTCCCCAAAAATGTGAAAATTCTGATTTTTGTACTGGTGCAAAGTTTTCTATACAAACATCCCTATCTAAAAGGATTAAGCTGATAACCATTTCTTTGGTACCAAAATTGTGAAATTTCTAATTTCCTATAGGAGCAAATAGGAAATTCATCCTATGTTTTACATTGAAATAAAAACATATAAAAATCACCTTTTGTTTTCAGTTTTAGGACATTTCTGTACCAAAACACAGGGCAAGAAATCTTTGTGTGTCTAATCTATATGAAATCACTGTGTATGACACCTTACATGGATGCCTCAAAATTAAAATCTCTCATTACACCTTTAAGAAACTCTCTCTGGATTTAAGGCAGTTAGCAGCAGGTCTCTGTCCAGACATACGATGCTTCATATAGATACTTGGCAGCTATGCTCTTGCATGCTTGCTACATTACGACAGATGTCTGGTGAAGCAATTCCTGCTAGGATGTATAAGTTCTCTGTTGGAGTTGGGCAAAGACATCCTGTGATAAGCCGGCAGAAAGCATTTAAGGTGCA